>JAANSN010005908.1:0-11513 GCA_036850665.1 Dicranocentrus wangi
GGATTAGGAATAAGAAAAGATATATGCTGCAATAACACCGGAAAAGGAATATAAGAATTCTCCCTTCACCCTTTTCAAAAGTTACGCAAGTGGTTATCGTACGGAATGGGGCTGCGTGACATTGGTATAGTAAACGCGATATTTGACATTCATATTTCGTTTCACTTTCACTTTCTTTGTCTTTGCTTTATTAAAATCGTTGAATGACTCATGCAAATTGCGATCGTGAAAACTTGCTAGCAGTTATATTTGTTGTGTAAAAACATAATATACCCCAGGTTCCACAACTTCTTGCGTGCACGTGATATTCTTTTAACGTTGGCATTTTGCATTCAACATTATTTGCTAAACTCGCAAAACAGGAATTATGGTAAAGTAACAAAATGCGATTTACAATTTATCATTTGAAGTGCAAGCATGTGCACGGCTGAGTTATCAAACTATCAGACAACCGATTCTTCTGCTAGACAAATTAGAAATTGGATGAGATTTAATTTAAGAATGCACATTTTGCAATTTTAATGATTTGGTGTTCTAATAATATACTAAATATAACAATGAATTCAAGTGGGAGAAATTTCGCTGACACATATTTAGGCGACTTGGACATCAATAACATTGTTGAGGTTCCAGACTCTGCGGGAAATAATGTAGCTTCTTCTCTGTCAGTTATAAGTCCGATACCGTCATCAGATACCAACGAGCTGGCCAATGTTGAAACAAATGTCAGAACTTGGCTAACCTCTCATGTCTTAGAGTGTTATTCCACGATCAAAGCTTGGTTTACAAGACAATCCCATGTGTCAGGAGTCAGTTCAGAACAAATTGCTGATATTATGAGCACTAATGTGGTCCCTGTAGACCCTTTGGCTTCAGATGCTAATGTATTAGCAGAGCATTCTCACCAAGCTGATACTCGTCTGGAAATTAACTCACCACCGAGTGGAAGCCGAGAGTTTCTAGTAGATGAAGAAAGTAGAGGATGCCTTAAATCAGCTTCGGCATGTTCTCGACGAGTAAGGGATTGGTGTAATGGAAAGTTGCCGTCTGTAGGCTCAGTATTTCCAGCTAACGATAATAATGCTATTGAATCAACACCAATGGACAACGAGAATATTTTCGTGGTAAATGGAAATTTTGGTAATCTAAATGCTGATATCGGCGCTCCCTCGGAAGTAGTAAGGCACGACCCGAATGACGGAGAGCAGCTTCGTCAGGTTGAAGTTGTCGGTAGGGGAAGCTTTTAACGATTTGCAGTCTTCTGTCGGTCTATCAAGCGGCGCGTTTCTGCACAATGCCAGGATACGACCACATGTTTGGAGTCAGCATTTGACTGGTCAGTTTTGCAGGCGTATAACACTGTCGCATTTACAACATGCAGTGTGCCATATCGCTTGGAATTGAACGACGACGGAAAATATGCTATCAAGTCTTATACTCTACAAAAGGTAAAAGGGTTTAAAATTTGAGCACTACCTATGAAAAAATTTACTCCGTCCGATAGATGTGTTCTATTTAGATTGTCTACATATTCTGAGGAATTTTAACAGGCGAAAAAAATTACTCATTCTAATGCACTTTATTTAGATTTTCTGGGTAATTCAATTGGGATTTGTTATGGCCGGACTCTACAGAAGAATTTCAGCATTCGTAATAAGCATGCATGTGGACCAGCTAGACCCATTTGAATGTATGAGAATGGCTAGTGTCATTGTTACAGTATTAGCTACACTGATCTTTGTGAAAACTGTAGCCTGTAGCTTCGACAAACTATTACAGATTCACGAAGCCTTTAAGACAAAAAATAATAACAATTTACCACATCTGCATTCCAAGAAGGTAATATGTTGTAATACTCGTGTTTTCAATCGAGGAGATTTTTACATGATCGTTGCCGAATGGTACCATCCTTATCTAGATGCTGGAGAGGTCAATGCGCATGATGTAGATTAATGATTCCTTCAGGCAGGTGTCAAGTGTCAAGAGATAGCAAGTTGATTTTATAAATATTGATACCACTTGCTTGTACTTCAAATTTTCTTACGAGCAACGAGCCAAAGAGCAATTACATTTTTTCTTGCTCCATCTACATTAAATCGACCAACGATTTGAAAACCTCCTCTTATTTGCTTAACATTTGGCATTGCGTATATTTATTGGTGTATGTAAACTATTTAAATATTCATAGATAGGACTAATCACGTGCGTCCTGTTATATGGCTACATTGTCGCTTCCATTGTGATTGACATAGCCATGCTAGTTTATGATATCTCCGGGGAATTGGATCTGTCCCCAGCCGCCGTGCTGCAGGCTTTTGCTTGTTTCACTAGAGAAACGTATATGTGGAAAGGTATGGAAGGATGCGGCGAGACAATATTCCTCAAAGTACGCGATGTTCCAGTTTCCGAAATCATGCTAGGTCTACTGGGGATGTTGACATCAATTTATGACTGCTTGTTCGGCCAGACTTTGATCTTGGCATTATTAGCTTGCTCTATTACTCTTTTCATCCCAGCTTGGTATGCAGCATGTGACGAAAGATTTGCGGCAATCGGACCTTATCAACTGACAATGAAACATGAGTTACTAACGGAATTGTCAGAAAACCTTTCAAGATTTATAGGACTAACTCTAGCACTTCAGCTGGTAAAGGTTGCCTTTGCTCTACCGGTTTCGCTGAAAATGGCCATAATGGAGAAAGACGTTGCTTTTCTACCATTAATGATATTAACTACAATCAATTTGGCATCCTATGTAATTGCCAGTGCAAGCAGCCTGCTGGTGAGTTGCAATATAATGTGTAATGCATCTTGCGAAGAGATATATATGAGAATGGGCGTAAACGTGTATGGATATTACATTGTAGATTGATGAGCTTGAAGAGGAATTTACTAATCCTGAGAATAGAAATGAGCTGCCCAGAGACGGAGTAGCGGCAACGGCATTCTTTCACAAGTTGTTCCGAAAATCACTGGGAATTGGCTACCGCGGATTGTTCGTCCTCAACTTCCGATTTCTGTTTGGTGTAAGTATTAACTCAATATTCGGAACTAATGTCTACGTCGTGATTAAACCACATTTTGACATTACGCTTCCTTACTGCAAAAATTTTCTGTAGTATCTTGGGATCATTGGAACATTCATCATGGTATTGTACGAAGCTGCAAAGCAAGCTCTCGGCCAATTACCAAAGGTTTGAGGAAAGGTGGGCGGCATCTGCGGAACTTCAACTTATGATGAATTGAGAAATTAAAGTTTATACTGACTATCTTATTTGTAGTTAATTATATTCAAGGTAAGCACGAATGATATCGTGAAGGTCACGCGAACAAACATGCTATTAATGACACAATACGGTTTAAATTTAGTTTCCTGTCATAAACCTTTATTTACTGTGCATACAAGGAACAACACCAATGTGTAAATTTCAATCAAGTAATATAATAATATAATATAACAAATACGCATACTTGAATATATATTATGTATAAAAATACTGCTATCAATCGAAATATACACTGGCCACTAGTGCTTACTTGTAATAGATTTGATTGCTAAAAAACTAAAACTAGTTGGATGGAGTTCGGAAAATATGATCTATTTATAATATACGGCAAATTTACAGTCTAATAACAAAGCTATTGCTATTCAATTATTCATACATGTGACATAATCTTTTAAAGTAAATAGAAAATGAGAAGATAACATGATAAATAGGATTAATGTATGTAATGTATTGGAAACTTCATTGTGAAGTTTTAGGTATATTTCCTTGTGGAATACTTGAACTAAATTACTCTGTGTATGGTTTTTTTCTGGTGCCAGTTGCTAAGAGTGAGTTGCGTTAAACTGGATTTCAGCAAGTATCAAATCAAGGCTGAGGATTATCCGTTCTTATACTTTTGTAGCAGGAAAATTTGCTAGTTTTGCGTAATCAGTATGAAGGTGTTTCTAAGTCTAAGTCTATTACTAGTATTTCTATTTTTTGTCTCAATCCTTCCGCTGGTAAGCTTATACATATCAAAATTCTGGGAAATTAACGAAAATAGCAGACTTTTCGTCTGTGTTTTGTAACTAAAGTGGCAGTTTTATTAGGGTATTTATGGTGATGAGGACGAACAACCAAAATCAAAAACGTGGACGAAGAAAGCAACTCCAGAGCAAAGACGTAAACATAATTATAAATAATGGAAATAAAAATGTTTATTTTGGAAAAGTTTTACTGCATAAATATCCAATTGTCCTATAATTAATTTAGACTATAACGTTATGCTATAATCGTATCTAAAATATGAAATAAAAGTATATTTGAAAAAGTAAATCACTTTCTATAACAAAACATGTAAAAAACAAAAAAAACATTTACCATAAAAATATAATATAAAATGCAATATACAAATATTGGATAATATTACGTTGCCGCAGAATTGACTGAACCAATGACTAATATGCCAATGAAGTAACATAAAAACAACCTCCTTGGGTTTTGAGGAGGTAGTTCATGCATGAGTTGATGGTACTCTGAGGGAGACAAGTTGGTCTTCTTCTTTCGTCCATTCACCAAGTGTCTGCTCTGCTCCGCAATCAACCAAACATGTTATGAGTCTCACAATCAGGTGAACTCCAGGAATGACCAAAGTTTTGCTAAACAAATTCCAATAATATAAAGCAATTGCACAAGTGGACATTGTCAAATTCGAATTTATGAAAAACGCACATCAAAGGATGGAACATACGTGACTAGAATCTTTCGTTTATATTTCCGCATGCATCATGCATTATGAGCATTGACAATACATTTATAACTGGAGAAAGGTAGAATGGGTTTCCCCCACTTTCGCCGGTTACCAATACATATATTAAATATAAATGTTGAATGCTACCAAGGAATATTATTGAACACTTCGCAAAGGGCGTCTTAAATGTAATCTGAAATGCATTGCTGGATTGTGGACCTGGACGGGCTTAGGTATGTAAAAATGCGCTTGGTGTTCTGCAAAACACTTACAATTAATCGGGCATAACCATTGTTGGGGAGATCGTGGTTAGAGAAAAGTTCGGTTTGGTGTAATTTTTGTTATTATGCACTATGGACTGTATGAGGCTTGATTAGTACAGCTAGAAGTATGTGTCCGCTGTATGTGATGACTGAGTGAATGAAATGAGGAGATAGTAGAACAAGCCGTGCTCTAGACTTCAAATTGGTTTACTTGTGAAATATCAAAATGGGTTCAAGTGAAACTCATAACTCAAAATGACAAGGTTTTAGTATATTTTTACAACTTATTACAGGGATTCTACGCAGTATTCTGGGCACTGTCGCTAGAATTGATTTTGTTTTTATAGTAAAACAGAGTACATACATTTAGTCTTTTTCTTGAAATAATACAGTCATATAACGAATCACTCATATAACAATGGTTCATTGACATTGGTTGATTTTGCATGTATTGATAATTAAGGAAATGGCAAATTTGGTTATTTAAATGTGCAGTCATAACGGCTCTTAAATAATTACAATATTCCATGAACTGATCTGAACCCAACTCTAACTACAAATGTGAACTCATACATATAGAATATGAACTTTTCTTACGGTACGAAACACTCCCCGCCTTTGTGCACTGTACAAATAATTACTTACTGATGAGATAATGTCAACGTATATAAAATAGGAATTAAACTACTTAAATTTATAGAGGAACGAAACGCCGCGGGAAAAGGTGCTGTACTTACAAGGGGATTTGGATGGGTACGGGACGGAACAGTTTAAGGTATTAACCTCACGTCCGATGGGTAAGTACAAGCACGATCTCCGGCGGTGCACATTCTCTATAAACGAAGGTCAACTTGAGTAAAAGAAATTGGAATTACATCTCATCAATTTTCATTATCTGAAAGTAAAACACTAAGCTTATGAACTGGACGGGTAATTTCACCTGTAGCTGTCTTTAAAGTAACTTTCCTAACTAATCCGTCTTGACCAGGATGGACCAAGACTACACGACCTAGTTTCCATTTGGTAGGTGGGCAAATGTCGTCTCGTATTACAACCAAATCCCCAACCATTAGATTCTTGTGAGGGCTATCCCATTTCACGCGTTGCTGCAACGTAGTCAAATACTCGTCTTTCCACCGTCTCCAGAAATGTTGACTGAGTTGCTGTGCCAGCTGCCACATATCCAAATGATTGGTCTTGATGTTGATGAGGTTAGGTTCTGGAACGGCTGTAAGGGGTTCTCCAATCAAAAAGTGACCAGGTGTGAGGGCGTTAATGTCCAATGGATCTGTGGAAATACTACAGAGAGGACGACTATTCAGGCATGCTTCGACATTACATAACATTGTCCGAAATTGATCCAACGTCAGAATAGTGGACCCAACAACACGCCTCAAATGATATTTTGCTGATTTTACGGCAGCCTCCCAGAGTCCGCCTTGATGTGGGGCAGATGGGGGATTGAATATCCAGGTTGTTCCGTGTAGGGAAAATTTTTCTTGAAATTCATTGCGTGCTTGCTCCAACATTTCCTTTAACTCTCGATCTGCACCTATGAAGTTGGTGCCACAGTCACTATAAAGATGGCTGCTTATTCCTCGCCGTGAGACAAATCTCTCATAGCACGCGATGAAGGCTTTGGATGACAAATCTGAAACAACGTCAAGGTGAACCGCTTTGGTGCTGAAGCAAACGAATACACACATGTAAGCCTTATCAGGTCGTTGTCCCCTTCCTTTCTTCATAGTTACAAGGAATGGGCCGGCAAAGTCGACACCAGCATGAAGAAATGGACGGTGAGGTGTGACTCTTCCTTCTGGCAGGTTTCCCATGAGCTGTTGCGATTGGGTTGCTTTCGCCTTTTTACAGGTAGCACATCTCCGTACGATTATTCTTACAACATCTCTTCCTTTCAGTATCCAATATTTTCGCCTGAGGGTTGAAAGGGTTAAGCTGAAACCACTATGATAGTGTCTGATGTGGCAATCCCAAATAATCATTGTAGTAATAGGATGGTTATTAGGTAGAATTATGGGGTGCTTCATGGAGAATCCAACAGGAGATTTTTGAATTCTTCCACCAACACGTAATATTCCTTCGTTGTCCAAAAATGGAGTTAGTTGTTTGAGCTTGCTACTGTGCTTCAGGGATGGTGGGTGTGATGTTTGAAGTTGCTTGATGTCTTCTGGGAATGATGAAAGTTGTACCATCTTCAGAAGTGAATTTAACGCTAGATTTCTTTCAACGGGTGAGAGTGGGCCAGTTTCACAGTTCTCTTTGGTTTTTAGATAAGCCATGAACCGTTTAAACCAGGCTATCGTGGACACAACTTCCTTCAATGATGAAAACTTGAGCAGTTTGGTAAGAAATGAGTCTTCTACTGTTGCATGAAATGTAATTTTACTTTTCCGTTCTTCTCTAATCACCTCGTTCATGTCTACATCGCCCGATGATGATGGTGATTCCCTTGTGGCGAGCCAAGATGGTCCATTCCACCAAAGCTGATTATTGGCTAATTCTTGAACTGAGATTCCTCGAGAGGGTAGATCAGCAGGGTTGTCTTCGCTACGGACGTGGCTCCAACATCTTGGGGGAAGCACATCTTGGATTGCAGCTACTCTGTTTGCAACAAACGTCTTCCATTTTCTTGATGGGGCTGTAATCCACTTTAAAACAATCATGGAATCAGTCCAGGCGTTGAGAGTATATTGAAAATTGAAGCATTTCGTCACTGATTCTATGGTGTCAGCCAAGAGATGAGCACCACAAAGTTCCAGTCTGGGGAGGGAGGTCTGCTTGAGTGGAGCAACTTTGGTACGAGATGTTATTAGATGAACTAGCACTTCGCCAGTGGAAAGTTCACAACATAAGTATACGGCTGCTGCATACGCTTTCTCAGACGAATCTGCAAATCCATGTATTTGAAAGGTAATTGTTTTATCAGAAATGACACACCTCGGAATGTGAATCGACGAAACTGCTTGAAGGTCATGTTGATAAGTTTCCCATCTAGCTTTTACTTCATCGCTAACAGGTAAGTCCCAATCCACTGATTCCTTCCAGAGGTCTTGAAATAGTATTTTTGCTGTGATGGTCACTGGAGTAAGCCATCCCACGGGGTCGAAAGTTTTTGCCAGTTGCGACAGTATTTCCCTCTTGCTAATTACTTCTTGCTTTGGTAGTTCCTCCAAATGGAAATAGAAATAGTCACCAACCGGCTTCCATCTGATACCAAGCGCCTTCACGGTTGAGTCTTGATCGAATTCCTGTGCAGATCCAACTTCTTGCAGGTCTAATGGGATTTGCTGTAGAACTTCAGGGCTACTGCTACACCATTTTCTGATTTGGAGACCCCCGGCTTCACAAAGTTTAGTGAGTTCTGTGAATAAATTTAGACTTTCCTGGGTTGAGTTCTTGCCACCCAGTAGATCATCAACATATGTCATATTTTTAATGGCTTCGGCTGCTATTGGGAATCTTGTGGCTTCGTCATGTGCAAGTTGATTTAGGCAACGTGTTGCAAGGAACGGGGCACACGCTGTGCCATACGTTACCGTTTTCAGCCGATATTCTTGAATGGGTTGATCTTCACTCTCTCGCCATAAAATCCTTTGGTAGTCTCGATCATCCTCGTGTACCTCAAACTGACGGTACATCTTTGCAACATCCGCCTTCAGTGCTACTTGATGAGTTCTGAAACGGAGTAATAATGTGAAGAGATCTTCCTGGATTGTTGGGCCTACCATAAGCGTGTCATTTAGTGACACTCCGGAAGTGGACTTCATGGAGGCGTCGAATACAACTCGCAACTTGGTTGTGCTACTATCCTCCTTTACAACAAAATGATGAGGGATGTAAACTGGGTTGACCTTGGTTGTGATGTTAGTCACAAGTTCCATATGACCTAGATCCAAGTATTCGCGCATGAACTCTTTATACGCTTGGTGTTGAACAGGATATTTCTTGAAACGCTTTTCCAACTGGTGTAAACGCTTGATTGCTAGCTCTCTGGTATCTCCAATGGGCAGTGGATTTGGTTTGATTGGAAGCCTCACTACAAATCGTCCATCTGGAGTACGACTATGTGTGTTCTGGAAATGGTGCTCACAGGCTGATTCTTCCTCCGAAAGTGGTGTTCGTGCAGGAACTTGTTCCACTTCCCAAAACCTCTGTACTAGTTGATCTAAACATCTGGTGTGGTGAACTTTGACAATACTACGTGCTGTCACATTTACCCTTCCCGATAAAATCCATCCAAATATCGAGTTTTGAGCAATGGGTTGATTTCTTTCACCAACTCTTCTGCCATCTCGCATGATTGAAGCTTCCACGTCTCCGCCGATTAGAATATCAACGTCACCCGGTTCCGCAAATGAGGGATCTGCTAAGGGTAAATCCGAGAGGTGTTTCCACTGGGTTGGATCACAGGCTAGTTTTGGAAGTGTTCCTCCTGTGACCTTTGGGATGACCAAGGACTCCATATCTACTGATGCGTCATGGATAAGTGAATGAAGTTTTAGGCTGACTAACCACTGGGCTCGTCCTGCTTTGGCGCCTGAGATTCCTTCAATCATTACGTCTGTTTTGTCTCTTGCTAGACCAAGAGCTTTGACACATTTTTCAGTTATAAAACTTGCTTCGCTTCCACCATCAATGAATGCACGACAAGGACGGAGGTTACCGAAGGAGTCTCGAACATTGACAATCGCAGTCTTCAATAAAACTTGAGATTCTTCATTGTTGAATACAGATGCGGTGCATGTAGTAACAGTGCCTGATGTAGACGCTGCATTGGAGTTATCACCTGGAGTTCCAATTGGTTTTGCTGGTTGGTTGTTGGTTGAGTGTACAAGGGTGTGATGCTTCCCCATACACTGTCGACACCTGTATTTGCTTTTACAATCGCTGAACAGATGGGTATCCGTAAGACAGTTTATACATCCAATATTATTCTTTACTGATGTCAATCTTTCATGAGGTTGCATTTTAAGAAATTTGGAGCATTGATAAATGAAGTGAGGGCCCTTGCAGATCTTGCAACTGGCTGCTGGTTTGTTAGGCTGAGGACTGTTGGCTGAAGTAGCTACATGATGACTACTTGCTTGCTTTGCTGCTGATGATTTGCCTGAATTGGCTTGATTGTTTCTTGAGGTCAATGCACCCTTCGCGATCAGAGCTCGAATGTGTGACTCCAAGAATGTGGTGATTGATTTAAATGTGGTAGGAGTTGTGGTGTTGAGTGTTTTCGCCCATTCTGATTTGGTTTCGGGATCAAACTTTTCAACAACACTTACAACAAGGAGTGCATCCCATTGATCAGTTGGTTGGCCCATAACCTTGAGGGATCTCACACATTCATTTGTTGTGTTTAGTAGAGTTTGAAGTGATGTAACGGATTCACTTTTAAGGTGCTGCTGGTATAGAATTTTCCTGACAAGGGAATAAACTATTTCCCTTTTGTTGTTATATCTTGTTGTCAATAACTGCCACGCTTCGTTGTAGTTGCTGTCGGTGATTATGAAAGACTTGATCATGTTAGATGGTTCACCTTTCACACATGATTTTAAATACTGTAACTTCTGAGCAGGTGAGAGAGAAGGATTGTTGTCGACAATGGCTTTGAATAAGTCTTCAAACGATGGCCAATCTTCGAATCTTCCATCAAAGCTCGGAAGCTGCATGTCGGGTAACCGCACTGATTGTGATGTTGGTGGTGTAGGAACAGATGTGGAGGGTGTCATCGTCTTCATGATAGCCTTTATTGATGCTGTTGCTGTGTCTAGGCGTTCACACAGTTTCACATACTCTTCAATATGGGGATCCAAATCGTCTGGTTTTGCGTACACAATCCTGGCGTGAATATCTGTCAAGGATATTTTTGTTTTTCGAACATTTTCTAACTGTGTCTCCAGAACTGATGGTGATAATGGTGATGATGTGTGACTGGCAATCTTTCTCTCGATCGTGGTAATATCAATTAAAATAATACTGCGATCCATTTCCGCTTTCTGCACAGCTGCCATTTTCACAATTTTTCACTAGTTCAATCCACTATTTAATAATAGATCACGGTTAAGAAGGACCAAATTTTATGTTGGGAAGATCGTGGTTAGAGAAAAGTTCGGTTTGGTGTAATTTTTGTGATTATGAAAAATGGACTGTATGTGGCTTGAGATGTACACCTAGAAGTATGTGTCCGCTGTATGTGCTTACTGAGTGAATGAAAATTAGGAGATAGTAGAACTCGCTGTGCTCTAGACTTCAAATTAGTTTACTTGTAAATATCAAACTGGGGTCAATTGAAACTCATGACTCAAAGTGACAAGGTTTTAGTATATTTTAACAACTTATTACAGGGATTCTACGCAGTATTCTGGGCACTGTCGCTAGAAATGATTTTGTTTTTATAGTAAAACAGAGTACATACATTTAGTCTTTTTCTTGAAATAATACAGTCATATAACGAATCACTCATATAACAATGGTTCATTGACATTGGTTGATTTTGCATGT
>JAANSN010005909.1:0-11512 GCA_036850665.1 Dicranocentrus wangi
TGTTCCTCCTCCGACCCCACAGCCCCAATTTCAACCTCCCTCCGCTACTATTACTCTTCACTAAATCTACAATGCAGTGAAATGCCATATTCTGGGTGCGGTGGGAATGCAAACAACTTCAAAACTTTGGAAGAGTGCAAAGAAAAGTGTGGAAAGAAGCGTATGTCGTCCGTCACTCCGTTTTTTCTGTATTTCATTTTGGATTCTATTCTGACACTGTTTCACGTCATGTTTAGCTCACGAAGCTCCAATGGTCGCTGCCATCAGGGAAGCCGGCTTGAACGGCAAGTGCTGGTACGGTAACCGAACGTACAAGGTTGGCAGCCAAATCCCAGAAACATCAGCCGAGAGCCCTTGCAACGTGGGCTGCTTCTGCGCGGACGGGTATCCCAAAGGGAGTCCGCCCCAGATAACCTGCGGCGTCGTGGACTGTTTTCAACCCTGGCCCGAGCCGGAACCCGGGCACACGTGTGTCATTGTGGAAAAGGGGAAGCCCCAGTGCTGCTCCGACCACTACTGCGGCTCCGCTAGCAAACCCCCGCCCTTCCAGTGCCGGTACAAGGAGCAGAACTACTTTGAGGATCAAGTGATTTACCCGAATGAGCTCCCCTGCTTCACCTGCCATTGCAACAAGAAGAGTTGGACGGGAGGGTGGACAACGGAGGGGAGGGTTTGCAGGGAGCTAAGCTGTGGACTGGCGGTCCACTACCAGAAACAACTTGTGGACGGCTGTGAGCCCGAGTACTTTACAACGAAGGATGGGCGTCAGCTCTGCTGTCCCATTGGCTGGAAGTGTGGGGACGACAACAACAAGGGGCAGCGAAATAGCAAACACCGAAAAGGTGTCTGATTTTAACTGAAATTAAAGCACTTCAACTTGTTGGTCATTGTGATTACTTCATTCTACAGCAATAATAAATGTGTGAATTACATTTTATTTGTTTGGCGATCATTTTACAATTTGCAAAAATAGTCGCTCAAGTAATACCTCACGGTGGAATATGTTCTATGCCATGTTGACTTGAGACGAAATGCGAGTTTGATAATTTGCCAGAAGCAGTTCAGCCAAGAAGCCCGAATCAACTTTGCTGACACCTCAATCCCCCGTTTGACCTTAATGGGGATATTATTATTGTTCCACTTTGGAGGTTGTCATCCTTCCGACGAAATGATTGAATAAGTTCGTTCCACTAGAAATGCCAAGATTGAGAGTAGAATTAAAATGAAATAGGACACCCAGACAGCAAACAAGGACTCCATGTCAGCCACCCTATCCCCCTCGTCAGTTTCCCCCAAAGAGCCAATGAGCTCATCCAGGTTGAAAGCAATTGTGAAGAAGTTCCAGCTGTTGTTGTAGCCTCCCTCCCGATTCACCCTTTTCATGTTCGAAACCGTGAGAATAAAATGTTATTCTCGGCGCCACGCCAGACTCTACCAGTCCTGCCAAAATCCGTTGGATGGAGCTCGTCTATGAAGAACAACTTTCTCGACGACTGCCAAAATTCCAGTTCGGTGAGCATCGCAGGATGATGATTTTTGTACAGCTTCAATCCGCCAAACATTTCGTAAAGGGGTCTCATTAAAAAGTTGCAAAGTATCCCGGAGGTTGATGGACCTGTGCTATACAAGAACACGCCTTTGAGCAGTTTCACGTAACCTTCCCTAAACGTCGAGTGAGCCCGTTTCTGCCGAGCATAGGACATTGGTATTTTGGCGTACATTTGACGAAGTAGTGACATTCTTTTTGAAATGGCATTAGCTAGCACTCCGTAATCATGAATATCATAAATCGAAATTCCCCTTTTATAGAGCACTGAGTAAAAATCCGTCCTGTCCATGAAACTCGTTTTCCACGTCTCCATTCTCCGATTGAAAACGCGTTCACTCAGATGCTGAGCCATGTAGGTCGTCCCAAATACCAGTGGCAAACTGCGGTTGTTCCCGAGGACTAGTTCGGAATTGGACTGTGGCAGCCGCAGCCCTGTCGGGTAAGGTGCAGCGGTCAGGCTCTCGTACATTCTCGAGCTGTACAAATGGTAGTTATTACTACTTACATATTTACCATTTATGATGCATAGCGCACGTTTCTATACACTAGTTAGTTTTTTGGTTTTTAAAGGTAATTAGGCCATATGACGCAGCAGTATTGCTGCGGCGACGTGTCCGACTGCTAACACCAACCGTGTTCCACCGCTCCTGCTTTCTTCGATACTCTAATTGAGAGTGGGCCATTTATTTTTTTTTACTACAATTATTGTTCTCGGCGAGTTGAATAATTGAATGGGTCACTCCATGAGGGAACCCGGTCAAAGAATAATTAAATTGCTTTGGTATGTTTATTTGATTTTCATTACCTATTCGATTTTCAAACTAATCTGAATCATCCTTTCATTATATTTTATTACTGAACTAAAGTGATAATTTGGAATTGATTGCTAGTGTAGCTGCAAATATTATGATAAGATAAACTACTAAATGAAACCCAGGATTATGTACATGTTATTATTCCACTTTAAATGTCTTGTGTCAAAATAAAATATTTATTCTGATATTACTGGAGTCGAGGAGGGATGAGTATATTATACAGCATTCCCAAATATTGCCTTTCCCCAGCGACACGATTGACTCTGACGACTTACAATAAATGTTTGGTTTCTTCATATCAACATGTTCCTGTCGCTCAAAATATGGATTTCGAGTACAACATTTAACTAGCCGGGGAGACGCAATTGTCACACGTGTGTCTCCCAACTCCCAGACACATGATCCCCTCAAGCGTGTGCCAACAAAACTCATCAAAACTATATTTTAGTTTCTTTATTTTACATTTCACATTTAATGCGAAGTCATTCCTTCACAAAGCTCAAAGTTATTCTTGGGTATTATTATTTAATTGCGCATTTGACAAGTTTTCCCAAATATTGACTTTATTCAACTATCTGATGGACTGTCAAAGCCGCAAAATAATTAAATATGCCACAGCACTCCTCAAAAATGCTGAAATTCAAGGCAAAAGGCTTTGGTAGTTCAAAATATGTGCCAGCAGAATGCCAGTCCAGTTGTAGGCTTTGAGGTGCCGTTATTGTTGCCAGTCCAAAATTTAATATAAAAAAATACTAAAGCACGCTGCTTTTGACTCTGTTCAAACCCATAACATAATGCTTCTCCTCGAGCAGAAGCTCCTTCTCGGAAACATCTTCAAAGCCACAAACCTCACGTATGGGCTCACCTTCTCGTGGGATTCGGAGCAGGGCCGCGCCCGCTCAAGGAGCCGCAATGCCATCAAAAGAAACACGGCTTGCTGCTACCTACACTCGCTCGTCTTCTGGACGTCGGCGGCCCAGTGGATCCATTCCCGCCTCAAACGGGAGAGGTTTTCGAGCATCGCCTCCGTCCAAATCGGCTACATCATTGGATGCCAGCTTCTCGCCACAATTGCCATTTGGGAGTGTCGCAAGAGTGGAGCTGGGATAGTGTCGCTGATCAACAGCCTTCTCGACTTTCACGCCAAATATGACAAAGGTTGGGAAGGAATTAGCTAAAGCCAATAATGCCGTGGAAAATTGTCATTATGCCGACAAATATTATGTATTATTGTTTTACAGGGAACAAAACCGGAGGAGCACGGCGTCGGAGTCTTGTCGAGAAATTGTGCGTCCTCCTGGCGCATGGCCTCCTGTTCACCATCACGGTCGTGCCTCCCGTGGCGATTTACGCGTTCCACTGGAGAGACCCATGCCGACCCTCCCTGGCCGGCAACTGGATACTCGAAAAGTGTGGAGGAGCGGGGAGGATTCTGAGTTGTTCACGACCCGGGGGTGAAACTTGGTTGGGTGGTGGTGGTGACCGGGCTGCAGAATGGCTCATCCTCGGGCTCAACCACTGGGCCCTCTCCTTTGGATTTCATGTTCTCAATTTCACCGTCAGTGGGCTCCACGTGCTGACCACTATTTCAGTCCGGGATTGCCTTCTGATGTGAGTTTTAAAATTGTTTTGAAGCCACCTTATTGAAATGCAAGCCAATTTATTTAATCTGGTTTTTTTATTCCATTGAATGAATTTGCATTTGTGAAGAATACGAGAGCTCCACTTCCAGCGGAAGGTTTCAGTGTGGGCCTGGGTCAAACTCCTCCGATACATTCAACACATTGGGCAAATGCTAAACGAGATCCAGCAGCCCCTTTTCATGCCGTGCACCCTTTGTGCCATGACGGTTCTCTCGCTGGTCTCCACTGCGCTGGTCCGGATGCCTTGGAACCTATCCCACATTTTTGAGATCACCGCATTCTCAGTCCTCCTGGTGGACATGGTGTTGATCCTTCTGGTGCTCAGTGGCGGCATGGTTGGCCTCTTTGTGGAGTCGAAAAAGTTGCTGGGAAGGATGAGGAGGGTGGAGGAGGCTGGCGGTGTTCGGGGCTCCAGCTTGGAACGGCGATATATTCAAAGGATTGCCAACTCCTGGCCTCCCATCAAGGTCAACTTTACAAAGTTGAACTGGCTGGAAGAGGCGACACCTCTAAAGTTCATTGATTCGGCGATTGTGCTCACCGTGAATTTGCTTCTGCTCAGCGGAAATAAGTAGGGACAGGGACGACGAGTCTGTAGGATTCGGAATCATTTTTCGACATTTGAGAAACATATTAATTAAATACCTTTTGCTTACCAAAATCGTCATAAATTACTTAATTCATGAATTTTGGCGTGACAGAACGATGTACGTATGCATAATTTAATGAATTTTAAGTGAAGAAAAATATAATTTTATGTTATTGCTTTTAGAAAGCTGGTAGGTTGGATTGACATGATAGCATCGTGGTTTGAGCTGTTTCGACAACCTCAGTTTGGATTAATTAAAAGTGCAACATTTATAAGATGGTTAATTAAAAATATTGGAAATTGGTCAATTTTATCCTCCACCTCTGAATTTCAGCCTTCGTACTTGGCCTACCGACATGGAGCATTTTGCGTTCCATTTGGTATCAAAGCAAAAACAACGATTTCTAGCATCCTAGTTTTATTTTGATTTTTAGTCTTGGGACAAATAAATCTATGTCTACTTACTATCTTAATTTAATGAAATTTGACAATTTGGCCAACCCTATACCACTTGGCCTAAAATCGCCTGCTTTCCTGAGCTTTGCATTACATTCTGTGTAACCAATTTCGTATTATTTCACTAACCATTCACTGTTTATAAAGACTTTCTCAGTGTACGCCTTTGGGGTATCCCAGACGACCTTATTCCTCGGCATAAACACACCCTTTGATGAATCACTTGTCCGCGTCGAAACCACTTTTATCTCAACAGTTTTCCGCAGCCTGCAGTACTCCCAGATTGGTCTAAGAGTGAAAAAGTAGACCAGCTCGACCCCACTCAGCACTGAGAATCCCAAGCAAAGACCAAGAATCCCACCAACATTTGCTGTCAAATTTAAAAAAAAGAAAGAAAAGAATATATATAATCAAACCTCTCAAAACTGATTGCACTTATAATAAATAATTTTAGCGTAAAATTTACCAATCAAGTCTTCAATTCCGTACATGGATTTCCGTAATTTGGGAACGGTCCTTTCGCTCCCAAAATATATGTGAAGGAGGACCACCGACCGATTTCGATTGTACCTAAGTTAATAATATATGTGCAGCACAAAGCCAAACCCAATCAATTATATTTTGACTGATATATTTTGTCCAGCCCTCTCAAGCGCTCGGACAATATCGAGTTTAATAATTAATTTTTTTTAAAATCAACCTTGCAAAGTCGTTGTCGCGTCTTCTGATCAATCGATTTACAGGCTTTAGGTTTGCAATTGTCGTTTGGTGGTTGTACTTGATTTCCTCGCACAAGGGCTCACAATTCGGACAATCCTCATCCTGGAGACTGACTGATCTCACAAAAAATAATAAAATTCGCAGAAATTGATTTGTGCATATCACAAGGTTGAGTTTATATTACTAGAACGCCCACCATTTCATTTCGATTACCTTCTGTGTTATCCACGCAAGCTTGTTCGGAGGTATTAAAGCAATAGTGCACCTGCTTTGACCCCATGTTGTAATCTAAATTCGAAATACCAAATTTATCAAAAATACCCTTTTGCTGTAATGCCGTAATATCCGCGCAAGTTTCATAATGTGTAATAATAATTTTGTGTGGGACAAACTTGGCAAATGAAAAGCGGCGCAACCACATGCTGACACTATTGCCCGAGCGGCACATTCGTCAATACAGTTTCCTCCTGCAGTCAACATAATTATAATTATTACAAGTTGGTCAATTTGCATATTTAAAAAATAGTTTACTTAATAGGTATTTCGTAGTAAACTGAGCTTGTATATGGTCCATAAAAGTCCAGTTGCCTTTCGTTTCCAAAAACACATTTCCGCTTTTCCTATTAACACATTATTGTTTCTTTAAATCTTCAAAACTAAAAATTGTCCTCATTATTCTATCATATACAGACATATCAGTATACAGACCTGCGGAAAATCCCGAATGTCATAGTCGGCCTTGGTCACATCAGCATTTACCTCGACGAACACTTCCTTGCCCATGTGCACTGCAGATGAATACTCCTTGACGTTCGGCATTTCCAGCGGGGAATGCAGAGTGAATTGGACTCCTTGAGAGTCAGCGACAGAACACAATGGGTCGCCTAGATCAATCAAACCCAAGTATTATACCTTTCCGTATGTATATAAATAAGCATAAAACTTTAAAAATATTATATTATTTGAAATACTATACTGACTGTTATTTAGATAAATGGAAACTGATAGTCCGTAACGTCGCCCTGCTCGTTGTTGTCGGCGGGGTCTAGCCAACTCTGGTGGAACCACTATGTCATCCTTGGCATAGTCCCATTTTGTCCACAACCGGATCTCTGATTCGTTCCAGTATCTCCGTACCGCCGGGCCTAACATTGGGTTATCGAACAAGGAACTTTTCGGCTTTCCGACATTTCCTCTAAAAATAATAATTTCAAAAATTATCATTCCTAATGAGAAATTGATTTACGAGATAATTCCATGTCAAGTCTTACGGATTCCTGAGCAGTATTGGAAAGGGTAGCATGTTGAACGTACAACCTATGAATAACATATTTAGCAAAAGTTTGTTTAGTTTTGTAGTCCAAGCAATCACAAAAAAGTCGGCAGTGATGAATATTTTTTTCTATACATTTTCCGTAGTCAGTAAGCACAGGTTGGAATATTTCCCTACAATTGTTGACTTTCTTTCCGCCAAATTTGCAAAGCCTGATTAGGGAATTGCATGGAACCTCCTAAAAATCAAACAAATAAATAAAAGTTTGGTTTTTTGCATTCCGTTGTTATAACAAATCCTAAATTTTGCAAACCATAAGAAAGTTGAGCACGTCGGAATCATTAAGAATCCTTTCATGATGACTATTGTCTCCCCAAGTAAATTGCTCCTCTTCCTCATACGCCAGGCCGAATTCTTTGTGAAAAGTCTTTTGTGCTTTACACATACCTCTGGATGGAGTTTATAAAAGTCTCCAAATTAATATTTCTTGAGAACATGAATTTTATATATATGATGACAATAAACTAACCTAACAATCTCAAGTTTTCCCCTTGCTTGCAGATATTGTGAACTCAAAGGGTCGGACTCATTCAAAATCCTATTAGCATCCAGCGGTGTAGTTTCATTTCATTTAATCCATATTAAAATAAATATCGCAAATTAGCTCAGAAGCGTTAAATAGAGAATATTTTTAAACGGAGTATACTAATCGTAAGTACTATACCTTGTTAAATTCGCAACCCGGTCTTTCAAAAACTGTCAGAAATTCCAAATCAAAAACATATTTTATGGTTTGATGATGATTCTTGTATATAACGTCGTTATTTGGTTGAAATCAATTGGGATTAAATTTTAGGATTTTACCAAATTGAGATTGCAGATTGTAACTGCTGGAAACGGGATCGAATTGGTTTTCTGCTCGTTAACGTCAAATGTGACCACCACAGGGGTTTTATTGTAGCGGTCCCACACCCCGTAGATGAGATATGCTGAGGAGCCGACGCCCAGGAGGAATGCAATAAGCCAAAACAGCCTGAAACCAGGATTTTAATCATTACAAACTAAGATATTGCTCATAATTCATTAGTTATGCGGGAAAAGAGAGGATAATTCTAGATCGTGGCGTACCTTTCGCTCCAGTGCCGTTTTTCTTGTGCAATGTACTTTACTCCGTGGATTGAAGTTTCCTTGAGGAACATGACAGGAACGGAATCCCTGCTAAACCGTGGCCGCCGACAGCAGCGCGATAATTTTCTACCGCCGCCAGCATCCGTGACAACCTCGTCATCGTCGGGACAATTACTACGAGCCATTCTATTGTTTACGACTACGAGCCCCGCTCCTCTTCCAAAATTCCCAGCAACTCCTATTTTCCATTCGGAATTTCGGCCTGGCCGAAAATATTCTACTTTGCTTGCCATCAAAAGCTGTTTTCAATTTGTGTGAAGGCTACTTGTTCAATCAGCAAGGATATTTTGCATGGCAAAACGTTTTGCCTATTCTACGTGGCGCGTGTATTTGCAAAATGGCTTCCGTGAAGAGAATCGATGTAGAAGAACAATAATGTTATGCGTTTTTGCAACTACAGCATCGAGAATCCTAATCGAACAAAGGCAACATTTGCTGAAAGGGTGACATGACCAATAATTTAGAATAGAGTGCCAATTAAACTTCAATTATAGAGCTATACGTTTAACATATATATAAAAGGTTATATATTTACGCAATGACCAAGTCGTTGTTTCAAATGGCCACCTTGGATGAAAACCTGAACTCTTACTCTTGCTGAACGTGTTTACATCATATTTGATTACACGTTGTATTGATATCTAATCGATGTATTGATTGTACATTTCATCCTTTAGCAATCAAACCCAAAGGTTTATAAAAATCGAGGCAAAGGCAATTAGTTAAATAAACCTCTCACTGATCATCACTCACCTTCACACGCAACTAACTACAGTTAGTTATATTATTTTAGGAACTCCTTGTAATTACGAAGAGGTTAGGCTGAACATCCCTCCGAACATACAATTTCCCCGCAACATACAAAAGCAAGGGAAGGGAACATAGCAATTATTCTATCGTTTTTCTAGTACATTCCTAGTGAACACCTTGAACACAATAAGTAATGTAAATATGATTGCTACAAAAAAAATTAATTTCACTATCGGTGAGCATAATATGGAACATCAACTTTGCAAGACATTGTTAAACCAACTAAAAACCTAATATAGTAATAGTATGTCCTTTCTTTTGCATCTTTTCAAACTGGATTAAACTAGATTTTGTTAGAGGTGTGCTTATATTTACTTATCTATACTCAACCTCCGTCTGCGTCAGCAGCTCATATAGCATTTATGTTGGATAGCGATCGAGACATTATTAGAGCGATTATTTTCCCTTTCTCCTCTCAGCTTGCTTTTCCCCTGAGTGAGACTGACATGAGATACTTGTGATGTCGTGCTGTCTGGAGCAATTTCTTGTCATGAATCATTAACAAGGCAGAAGCATCATCACTCCGTCATCAACTGGTAGACAAGACAAGGAGCAGCCAATGCTATTGCTATTGATTGATTTTTACTGGTCTCAGCAGGTGAATGAACTGGAACTAGCAAATCTACTTAAACTCCAGCAGCAGCATGTCAAAAAACGACTTTTTCGGAAGTGGAGAAAGCGATGGAGAGTGACTTTAGAATTTTGAAGAAATAATTGGTGTAGGTTGACTAGGTTGAAAGGAAGTAACATTTTTGTAGCTAGTCTTCTCGAAATATCTTTTCTCCGGTTCGTCTCCACCCGACTCTTTCTGGCTTCCCAAGAAATGCGAATCCCATTGTGAGATGGCCTTGGAATAATTAACACATATTTACAATTAATGATGAGACTACCTTGTTCGTCAAATCTAGAAGCACTACTACTGATTCTACTTGCTTGCGTCATTATGAATGCGCCAGTCACCTTGCTCCGTTGACCGATGTCTTCTTTAATAATTTTAGAAGCCTTCTTGTATAATAATAGCACTACGTGATGCGGGACAGTAATTGGTTTTTTAGACTACAAGCCCCGGGATCCATTCTGCTTTGATCTGGTTTCAACTGCTTTTCTTATTGTTTTCAGACCCGTCCGCTCACGTTTCTCATGAATAATTAACGAGGCTGAAGTGCAAGTTCATGGGGTAGACAACGAATGATGTGTAGCACAGCATGATTCGAGACAGTAATTGGCTTTATTAGATTATGAACCCCGCTCGGGTCCATTCCCTTTCGATTTTGGTTTCAACTGGTTTTCCTCTGGGCTACTCGGCTCACGTTTCTCACACCCTCACTATATATTTCAGTTCTCCACGAGAAAGCAACATTGCGTGGCCAGCTCAATTAGATGGTCATATGGTCCTCTGTTCGAGCCGACCGGATCCAACCGGATTTTGTTTTACAAAAAAAACAGAGGCATCGACATAATATGTGTTAGCAATGTGAAATATGAGAAAGCTGTTAGCTGCATGCCAATTTTGCGTCATGACCCTCATCATGATCATTATCCAAACGACATGCAAGCATACCAAATTTGTACACACCAACTCGGAAAACGGTCGGCATGTCTACTTAATATGATTGTGCTCTTTAAGCAAATACCTGAGTATCGCGTCCCAACACGCAATTCACTATTTACAAGTGAATGAGTTCTACTTTCCCCAGTATCCTACAGGTTTTGCTGTATAAAAATTTTTGAGCCGTTGAGAACATCACTTGACGAAAAATAGTAATAATGCTGTTCAGCTCAGCGTACATGGGATTATGTGGGATGCTCCAGTTTGGCAGTTTCATCCGCTACATTCCTTACGGTTGGGATAACTCTTTGAAACAGTTTGTCCCTGCCTCAAAATCCCATCTTCGGACCTTTGCCGTGGTCACCCACCTCATGTACGGCTACACGCTGTTTTGCTGCGTTCGCATTGTTCAGGCGTGGACTCAGGGCAACTTGGTGATTCAGGCGAAGCTGCTGGCCGCACTGTGGACGGCTGCGTTTTGGGTGACCTCGGGAGGACTAGCTCAGTTGTGCCACTCCAGAGGCGAAATCATGCATTTTGCAAATGAAGTACTGACACATTTTGGACGAGGAGGAAGCTCAAAAACTAGGGATGGAGCAAAACTTGAAGGGAGAGTGAAATGGTTGGAGAAAGTCGTGTTGTCCGGCCACGTGTACATTGGCATCTTTCTCCTCCTGCTGAATCCCGGAGTGCACACCATGATCGTGTCCAAAGGTCTTTGCTGCCCCACATTTGTGAGTTCCTTGATCCTGAACTGCGCGGCGGGTGCGACGCCTATTCACGCCCTTCAAAAGGTGCCTTTCCTCGTGCTCGAGTTTCTCATGAATTGCCTATTCCTCTTCATTTGTTTCTTCATGTGGACCTTCATTCTGCTTGGACTGGCTTGGGTGGACTCTGATCTCAAGAAAATTGGGTAAATG
>JAANSN010005910.1:0-11511 GCA_036850665.1 Dicranocentrus wangi
TCAATCTTCCCCAGTCAGACTCCCTGCCTGCCCTGCTTGCTAACACGAGCTCGGCCTTGGCCGCTTTTGGTAACTTGAGCAGCACGAACTCATTCCTGTCACAACTTGGAGCCTCCATCGCGTCCATTCTAAACGGAAGGGGGAAATCAGTGGATTTATTTTTTCCGGGGAAGGCCGCCGCCGTCCCGTACGCCACCATACCGGAAGTGTACGAAGAGCACTGTCGCTCTTTTCACATCACGAGCAACTACAAGGCTGCCATGGCCCGGAGGGTGGCCATCCTCAAGTCATCCATGGAGGAGGAGAAGGAGGTAGAAGAAGGTCGCTCCTCCCCCGTACTTAGAATATTAGAAGTGGGCGCCGGAACCGGGATATTTACCGGGGTGATGCTGGAGCTGCTCGAGGAGAGTGGACTAAGCTACGAGTACACCTACACGGACATCTCCAGCGGCTTCTTTCCCCCGGCGGAGCAAACCTTCCGGAAATATTTGAAAAACATGGTCTTCAAGAAACTTAACCTGGACCAGGATCCGGTGGACCAAGGGTTCTCCCCCAAAAGCTACGACCACGCCATCGCCTTCAATGTGCTGCACGCCACCGCTACTGTGGTCCAGAGTCTGGCCAACATTTCCATCCTGCTCAAGCCGGGAGCTCTGCTGGACGTGGCGGAAACGGTGAAGGTCGACGTGTTTTACACGCTGACCTACGGGATATTTGATGCATTTTGGGCTTTCAATGAGGATGATGCGCTGCGGCAGAATCATTGCTTGCTCTCGAAGGAAGGGTGGAAGGGGGCTTTCTCCGCCGCTGGTGGATTTTCCCTTGTCGGAGAGTACACCTTTCTGGAGGATTCCTATGCCCTGTTTTCTCTTCATCAAAGAGCCGCCGCCGACGAGGAGATTGCAGAATGTTTCAAGAAGATGAGGCCCAGAAGAAACAAAGCGTGGATCCTATTTTCATGCCCTAGCTCCGCATCCCGGATTCCAGAATGGCTCTCGTCCCAACTCCGCTCCATTGCCAGACAAGTGGTTGTGGTGAAAGTTGGACTCGCTTACGAGCATCATCATCATCATGGTGGTAGAAATAATGCATTTTTTACGATTCGGCCGGATTCGGAACAGGATTTGCAGAGCGTGCTAGATTACACCACGACGAAGGTTGGTGCGCACATTGAAGGGATCATTTACGGGTGGGCCCTTGACCCGGCATTGACAACCCAGGAGCAACTCCTCCGTCCATACTTTCACATTGCGACAGCTATTCTATCTCTAAACTATCTCCCAAAACTATTCGCACTAACGAGGAATGCTGGAGGAGGAGGACGGCTGGACGGCGGAGAGGAGTTGGTCAACTATCCAGCCAGCACCCTCGCCGCCTTTTCCCTCGTCATGTCAAACGAGAGCTCGGAGGGGAAGTTGGCAGGCTGTCGGGCGATTGACATTTGTGCTGCTGTACCGGAGGATGAGGAGAGCCTTGCGACCCGCGTATTCAACGAACTCTGGCGCCCCACTGAAGACGCCCATGTGAGCTTGGGCTTGGATGGTTCCGCCAGCGTGCCCAGACTCCGTCAACACGTTCCACAAGTCTCGCCGATAAGAAGCTTCCTTCCTCCGGTCGGTACTGATAAGTGGGAGTTGGTCCTCCACGACGAGTCTGATGGAATACTGGATGATATTGGGTTTAGGCCATCCCTGCCTCTTGGTCCCCTTGAAGAGCACGACGTCGATGTGGAGGTGGCCGCTGTTGCTCTCAACCTTCAAGCCCCCGACTCGAAAAGAATTACTGGGCAGGATGTGGCTGGAGTTGTTGCGAGGATAGGTAGATGGCGTCACAAAGTGGAATCCCGGGGATCGCGTATACCTATCTAACAACACAGGTGGTGGTGGGGGTGGGAGTCCGAGTCTTGCTAATTACATCCGAGCGGAAGAGCAAGACTTGTACGCTGTCCCACCTCACCTCACTTTAAATCAGGCTGCGACCATACCCGCAGCCTTCATGACGGCCGTCCATGGCCTGTTCAACATTGCCAAACTTGGACCGTCTGACGCCGTGCTGATACACAGCGCCACCGCATCCGGCGGCGGTGTCGGACTGGCTGCACTTCAGCTCTGCAAACAACTGGCCCGAGTTTCCAATTCCAACATATTTTGCACGGCAGGATCCACTCGGGAGCTAAACTTTTTGAGGGAGGTGATGGGTGGGGGTGGAGCATGTGTTCTCCCCCAGGGACACAAGCTTTGCTCGGAGCATACTGGATGTCACAAGTGGAGTCGGGGTATCCCTTGTTCTGAATACCCTCACAGTCACAGGGAGTGTTGGGTTTAAGGAGGCAACTCTGGCCTCATGCGCTCCCTCTGCCCGTGTCGTGGAGCTGAGTCAAACTGAGTCGATTTGGAGTAAGGAGGAGGTGGGCGCCCGTCGCCGCCCTGACGTAAGCTACTACTCCCTCCTCCCCATGGACCTTTGGACACGGGCAACCATCAGAAAGCTGATGGAGGTGGTAAGTGGACTCCTAGAAAAGGGGCAGATAAGCCCGATCCCGTACACTCGATCTGAAGCGATGGACATAAGATCGGGGTTGAGGTACCTCCAGTCAGCGCAGCATATTGGAAAGGTGGTTATTGCACTGCCAATGAAGTCAAAAGTGAGCCTCAAAACTAGAGGGTTGGAATGGAAGGCTCCTTTGTTTAGTGATAGCTCCACTTACCTCATAACCGGGGGCACTGGAGGGATCGGAATGGCGTTGACCGAGTGGATGCTTCAACATGGAGCAAAGCATATTGTCCTCTCCAGCAGAAATCCACCAGGCAAAGATGGACAAACTGAACCTGAACCTTGCTGGAGGGAATGGGAATCCTCGCCGACGTCGGAAAAATGTCGGATTGCGTCAAGCTAGTTGAAGGGATTGGGGCCACGGTGGGACTTCCCCCGCTTCGAGGAGTAATGCACGCCGCCGGGATACTGGCTGACGGCCCTATTAAATCTCAAACTTGGGCCAAGTTTGCGTCCACATTCCACGCCAAAGTGGATGGAACGCGTAATCTGCACGCTGCCACAAAAGGGATCGCTTTGGAGCACTTTGTTCTATTCTCCTCGCTAGCCTCCCATTTTGGCCCGTTGGCGCAGGGGAATCACTGTGCTGGGAATAGATTATGGACGCCTTTGGTACCTACCGGCACTCTATTGGGCTTCCAGCGACAACAATCAACTGGGGTATCGTATGCAGCAGCAAGCAAAGCAATTGGGATTTTGTCATATTATGTAATGTGTGTTACAATGCTTTGTGTTTTTTTAGGACAATGGGGAGACATTGGGAGTGTGGCCCTGATGAACGTCAGTATGATGAAGCCGTTCAGTCCCAGCCAGGCCCTCACCGCTCTCGAATACATTTTGAGGCGCAATCGACCTCAAACCTGCGTGGCAATGATAAATCCGGGCAATACGCCTTCATCATCTTCCTACTACTCCCGCGTCAAAAACTACATGGAGAAAAAGACTTGGGGGATGGAACAATCCGCCGACTCATCCTCATCTGGTCTTGGTCTGTTGGAAAAGCAGTCACTGCAACTCTTCTGGAGTGGCTATGACCAGCTCTCAAGTGAGCCGGAGAAGGGGCTCTGTCTCCAAGTCAGGATAAAAGGGGTGGTGAGGGAGATACTCCGGCTGGATGATGAGTCAGAGTTGTGGCGAGGCTGACATTCGCAACTTGGGCATGGACTCCTTGATGATGATTGAGCTGCGGAATAGCATTGAGCTGCTGCTGCTGCTGGGAGAAAGAGGTCGAGGTCGGCTGGGGAGAAATGATTTGGAGGATTATTACACTGTGAAGGGGTTTGCAGAAAAGGTTTTTGCTTTTGTTGATCCAAAGGCAGACAATGACAATGCTCCTGTGGAATAGGTCATTAGCCACGAAGAAACTTTTGAAAAACCACTACTGCTGAAATCTATGTGGATTCGAGTTGTGAAGGGGTGTTTATAGGAATCAAATTAATAAACAAAATTGGCAAAATATTATACACATTTTTTAATGCATTCAAGGAGGCATTTCTTGCTTTTGAGCAACTCCATACTCCACACATGTAGGAAATGTATGTGCATGTGTTGGGTGGGTCGCTGGTCAAAGGGAATAAACTGTCAATGGAAATTGTCGTCTCCTCTGCATATCTTGCAATTGATAGTACTGATATTGAAGTTATGCTCTGCCACAGTCTCTTCTGCCTCTGCAGAATGGGTTCGTGTCGGGGAAGATCGGCAAGTGGGGAGCATGATCCGTAGCATCAAGTGAGAGCTTAGGTGGCTCAAAGCGAGAGTAATGACGGCAAACCGTGTCCATCCACTGGAGGAAGTACACTGCCGCCGACAAGAGATTTCCAGAAGATTATTGCAAGCAAATATGGAGCAAGATAACAAAGACATTCCTATTCCTATGTCACAGGAGCAGGAGAAAACTGGAACGACGGGGGAACCCGAGACTCCTGCTACTGAAGAGTCTCATCCCCAGGTGGAACACATCCTGTCATGGACGACGCCCGAGCTCCCGTTTCCCAACGTTCCAACAGCATGTGGCACTTGGCCGTCATTCGGGAGTCATCATGAGCCAGCACCCTTTGGCGGCTTCCCGCCCCAGTTTGAGAGGGGTCGGAGGAAGAGAGGTGGCAAGCCACCGAGGAAGCTGCTTCGGCAAGAAACCCCGCCGCCGCCTCCTCCACGACTACATTTTCCACAGGAGTGGGCAACATCATCATCAACCCGTGGGCAGTTCGTCTCGAGGAGCCATCAGTCATTAGTCGCCAGCGCCACCACCACCGCCAGTGCTGGCAGTCAGGCGGGCGCGGGCGCCGCTCCAGATTACAACTTTCCTGGCCCGAGCGGCAGTAGCAGCAGTTCACAAGGGGCCGCCGCTGCCACCCCAACGGTGGGACTTTATGCTGAGCAAGCAGGTGGTGGTTTTCAGCAGCAGCCGGGGATGATGAGCCCCTGGCAGGAATGGGAGATGGAACAGATGAGGATGATGGAAGAGGATGAGATCAGCTTTGCAAGATTTGAGGATATACCACCTCGATTCCGACGCGGTCGGGGGGACATGGATAGCAGCCGAGGACAGTTTTAAGAAGTTTGCTAAAACGAGCTCCGCTCTGTTTCATTTTGTGTAGTCATTGAAAAATTGTGGTAAGCAAATATATAAGAATATAATGTGTGTAGCAATTTTATAATAATATATATCATGTTGTTGTAATTGGAAATCCGGTTGGATATTATTGCAGTTAAGCATTCAACATGGTGATGATGGGTGATGCAGGATTATTATTGAGAAGTAACTCACGACGGGGTGGAGGAGATGAGATCCTTTCAGAAGGAAACAGGAAACTTGTAGCCAAGATCAATCACCGCCCTCAAAATCGACTGTTACCCCTGGGGAAAAAGAAGTTTGGAGTTAAATCGGAAGGACATCATTCCTGGTGTCCCCAACATTCAAAATACGTTGAGGAGGTTAGGTGGATGGATGGAATGGAGGTGGAGAAATAAGGAGTAAAACTTTAGAGACAATATAATAATATTCGCATTCCTACACCACATTTAACTTAACTCTATTACTTGGCTTCACCATTAAAACTTAGAATATTATATAACATTTTAGTAGTGGCTTCGTTAAATTGAGTATTTGCGTGAGCTGGAGCTCCATGATTGAAAACATACAAAATATTTAAACACACATATGATGAATAACATTTGCATGATGACCTGTATTGTACCTTCACTCCTTTAGTTGATAGTTGATAGGATATGTATTGAACTTTTAATTATTCCAAATTTTACTATTTGATTATAAAATAATATTTACACGTGCAATCAAAAGAAACTATACCTTTAACTAGCCCTTCATGGGGTCCTTTGCTTTATTGTAGAAACTATACGTGTATTAGTTGGCAGCTAATAAATAAATAGAGTTTTAAGTGTTCATAACGTAGAACAGGGGTTCAAGATTTATCTGATGATGTCTTAAAAATAAATGATAAAGGTTGGTTGGTTCAATAAAATTGCAAAATGATAATAATATTGTTGTTGGTAGACAAAACTCAAACTAGTTTGAAGCTGCTGCTTATGTACATGTCATTAAGTCATTACAAATCATGCTGATCGAGCCATATAGTAAGAAAAGAAGTAGAGGAAATCAGCAGCATAGTCAATATAATTGCATTGGCCTCCATATTCTACAATAAATTAAATGGGGATCGGGATTGTGCCTCAGGACCGCGAACGCGAATTTTAAAATGATCGAGTTACCTACAGTATGTAAGTATTTTGTGAAGAAAGCATTATCATATTCCCTAATTAAATATTGTCTCTCAAACCCTCAAATGCTCAAACCCTACGACTGCCTTTCTACTATATCGTAGATGAATTATTAGTACGGCTACAAAAACTGGCAGCTTCCTGAAATCACGGAGTGAGCGAGCGAAAATAGGGGAGAATATATATTGATTTGGTAAACCGGAGATTGATATTATACTAAAACGAGGACACAAGGATTTCACGGGAAAACCATTCAACTCATAAAAACCCTTTTCCCCATCCATACACTATACAAATTGAAACCCAGTTAGGAATCACTTTCTCCTGTTAGTCATGAGAGGAGTGAGTGAGTGAGTGATGTAGAAGTAGTCCGACTGGGACTCCTTGGTGATGCCATGATCTCTCCTCACCGTTTTAAATCAATTTCTTCTCCTCAAACTCATCTTGTTGTTTTAGCATGGGTCCAACCAATCTTTTTGCCTCCCATCCCATCTTCTGTCAATATACCCTTTTCTCAGCGACAGTGTATTTGGAATCCTGCTGATGTGGTGAAAAATCTGCTTTGAGCACTCTTCACAACACAAGCAAGATTTTCCGGATGGAATGAAATAATATGAAGGAAACTGGAATCTGTTTGTATGTAACTAAGAATTGCGGACCCGTCATGACTGCGACTGGAAGCAATAAACAAAATGCAAACAGCGAAGTTGAAATGAGAAAATATGATATGAAATGCTTTTTTGATTGTATGGGTTTGACAGGTTAAAACTACAACTATAGTCCACATTGTTGAATGATTGGAGCAGAGATGGGATAATATTCACAAAACTATGTCAATGCCATCATCAGTCATGATGATCATCATCATGTTCTCATAATGTCTCTGAAAGTTGGTGCAAAAAGCATCTTAATGATTATGGTCATAATGACATCAACTACTTACAACTAGTTCAGCAAAATTAAGGAAAGGAAAATTGCATCGTGCTTATGCAAAACACCAATAATAATAGTTATTTATTCTTTCTCATCAAACTGATTTTCACTGACAAAGGGCTCCACTCGACTCTCCAGAGGAGAAGCACGTTATAACTGAATTATACTCCTCATAATTGAATCCCACTCTGTGAGTCGAAACCAATGTCACAAAGAGTCTCCTCACCTCATATGTTAGTAGCAGCAAACTTGTCAAGCCAGAAAAACACCTTCACTTTCACCGCAGCAGGTTGCAACAAGAAGCAACAAAAACACTATTGATCAGCCCATACATGCTTTCCACCTCGTCGCTAGTCTTGCTTGATCAAGCATTGATTTAATTGTAAAAGGAGCTCGGAGAACCCTTTATGTTTCATGCTCTGTCTTGATTTTTAATTTTTCGTTTGAAACATAATATAATAACAATAATAATACAGCGTGTGGAGTGTGTACTCCTATAGGAGGTTGACAGGCTAGATGGCAACTTACTGACTGGGGGAAAAACTGATTTAATAATGGAAACACAAAGTCGGGGGATCCGCATCCGCATGCTGCATAAGACGAAAGCGAGAAAAGGGAGAGAGAAAATGTGGTGGGAAGGGGAATATAATGAATACGTAGGTATTGCAAGAGCTCAGTCTATTTTTGGCGACTCCTTGAACTACCTACGTACTACTGTGAGGAGGCAGGAGGATGACGGGGAGGAAACGGACATCGTCGTGGAGGTGGGTAAAAAAGTTACACGTAGATCAAGAGGGTGGTGATGGTGGTGAAAGCAGCCCAATAATAGCGCATAATAATTCACTGAGGATTTCTTTTTTCACGCCACCTTTCAAATCCTTGGATTCCCCAAACTGGAGCTACAGCTACATTAATTAAACTGCGAAAAATTACAAACCACCGCCAACGTCATATACTAACAATAACGGCGACATGTCTGGAGTGAATTTCCCACCACCACTCCTCCCCCTCCTCCTCTTCTAATAGAAGACTGGGAGGAGGCACGAAGATGGACAACCTTTGTGAAGTGTTGCGTCGTCCTCGTCTGCCACAGAGTCGAGTCATCATTTTTATGGCTACAGAGGAAGTCGAATAGAAAATTTGTGAAATGTGCGAAAAAATTGTGATGCGATTGGGAAATGGTGGCCAACTAAATCTCTGGACAAGGATCATTATTTCAGTCCAACAGGAGGTAAGAAGGCAATGCCCAAAAAACATTGATTTTCTTTTATTTTAAGACTGTTTCAAAGTTTTGAGTCGTAAGCACTCATAACTGTCATAACATATTATGCACCTACGTCCATTCGTACATAATATTATGACTGAGCGAAATCCTCAATCTCAAAAGTTCTTGGGATAGTTAGAAAAATGAGGGAAAGGAGAGATAAAAAGAAGAACACGCAACTAGTTACTAGGATACCCGTCGCTCGTAGTGGCAAGTATGTTTCATAATGTGTGGGGCTCCGAAGAAATCATGTTGAAACGAGATCCGAATCGACAACTGTGGGTGGGCGTCTAGCGAGAATTGAGAGTCCGCGGCTCAACGCATATTATTTCTAATATATTTTTCGCAAATAAAATATTATAATGTTTGAATGGTTGTCATCGCCTCGCATCTGCTATCTGCCAACTTTTCAGGGAATAGGAAGTGGCTGGGTTTGTCAGGTCAGTAAACTTTCTCTTTGCTTTCTCTTCTTTTTCTTCACCTATGATTTTAAATTACAAAAGCAATTGGATTCTCTCTAGTTGAACAAGAATTATATTAAAAGTAAAAAGGAGGTACAATATGTAACATCTTATTGGCTGAGTTCTTGAGCTGCGAATGTCGTTGAACTGAAGCAGAGTCGTTCCCAACCAGACAGGTACCTATATATATTCTACCATAGGTATATAATATGTCGGCCCCACCTGCTTCACTTCATTCACTTCACGTGCTGGCTGCATGTCACGTACGTGTTATTTGCCGTTTTTTCTCAATGGCTCCCGTTTCCCGTTGCTGTGCACTGCCTCTCATGAGGAAGTGAAGTGAGTGAGAAGATTGGAGCATGTATCTAACTATAATATAATAATATCGTTTGTTTGAGTTTAATGGAAACGGCACAGGAGGGACGATGGGGAATATTGAAATATACAGATGCGGAAGAAGAATGGGGAAAGTGGTGCCATTACAAAAAAGTTATAATCGCATTTAGATGGGATACCTACCTATTGAGCTCGTTGAGGGACATCCGCAGTGAGATGTGTAAAAAAGGGTGCAGCCAACCGAGATTCACATTTCACTCGGGGAAACGCAGCGAGCTTGCGAACATTATCACAAGACGTTTATTCCAGCAGGCCATGAACGAATGAAAGTCAAAGGAAGACAGAAATTTTTGTCTTGTTATTTGGTTTAATACGAGTTGTAGACATGGAGAAAGGCGTCGCGTCGGGAGGGGAGGAGGAGCAGGGGTCAGGGTTTAGGTCAACTTTGACAATGGAAGTAGAGCATCAGCAGGGCCAGCCACCTTTGGAGCAGAAGACAGCTTCTCCACCAATCGCCAATTTTTGGTGGGGATGGAGGGGATCATCTCGGAGTGAATATTATCCCAACATTGTTGAAGAAGAAGAAGAAGAAGCAAATGATGTATTTTTACTGCACCCACCTCCACCACGGCCTCGGCCTCGACATCCAAGGATTGTTGCAATTCAGGCGGAATGTGGGATCCACCCGGAGCCAGACTCACGGGGTTTCAGGAGCAGCGTCCTCCGCTCGACATTCCGTGACTCATCATCATCATCATCAGCAGTATCGTTGGGAAATTCATGGCTGTTGCCAATCCGGGAATCATCCTCCGTTAATCCACACAACAGCAGCGGCGACGACAACGACAACCGTCCCAGCATAACGCTGGGAAGTGGAAGGGGGAAGAAAATAGCTGGATCATCAAGTGGTTTGTTGAAAACGGGAAATCCCGGAGGAGGCGTTGGTGGTGCTGGTCCTCGAGCAGGTGGTGAACAAGGGAGATCTCCCTTGTACCAGTCTGCCGCGAGTCATATGAACTTGCTGCGCGAGTGGGAAGCTGAGCGGAGGCGACGGGATCAAGAGGTGGAGATCGCGAAGGCTCTTCTTCAGCTCCGAGGATTTGATCAACCGCCGGCCGGTGCCGCATCCACTGCCGGTGAGAAACGAGCAAGGAGAATGACAACGACAGACTTATAATAATTTACTTCCTCAGTAGTAACCACTAATGAATGTATCTCTTTTTGGGCTGGTCCTGCTTGTCGTTGACAACTTGTGTGAGATTTAAGATCAACTCCAATATTTGTACTTGGTACGTCGTCCCCAATCCAAATATGGACCGCTGCTACTTTGTACCGAAACATTATTTACTCCCTTCCCGATATAACAATAAAAAATTTATTTACAAAATCCATTCATTCATTCAAATACATATTGGGTTTTTTAAAACTCGACTTTAACATATTATTATTCATTAATTTAATCATTACATTACAAAAATTGTTGTAATATTTCCAGCCTAAATAAATTGTAGTTAAAAATGACTCATATTTAAAGAAGTCCAAAATAAATTAACCATGTTCTGTGAAAAAAAGATAAACAATTAGGTGAAAACGACATTCATTGGATGCATAGGTGTATTATATGCCATGCTGCAATTCTCTGGTTTTGTTTTGTTCCAAACAAAGCAAAGCATGCATGCCATATATTTCCTTCACAATTTTTCTTCACGGTCGGTGCTCCATACAGTCGCATCCCGAGCATTTCTTTTTATTTGAGCTCACTCACGTCAGCAGCAGCCGTGGTGTTTTCTCTGAGAGCAGCAGAGTTCATAGTACCAACTAATTAGTCTCCTTAATTGAATTAATTCAATCACAACTCCCAAATTACGAAGCCCCGCCATGTGCCTGATGTGCTATACATTATTAGTGCAAGCAAATACATGACCTTGATTGAGTATTGAGTTCTCCCCTTCTTCTTTTTGATTATTAAGGAGAAAATGTGAAGTTGACATTGGTACTGGCTGGTGAGAGTCTCATAATCTCGACAATTTAATTATTTATTTTTTTTATTTTAAATGACCTCCTGGTTTGGTCTTTCGTTTAGCATTAAACACATTAAATAAATGACACTAGGGCTCAAGAACATGAAAATGATATACATGACTGTAATATCACCACCTCTGCCGTTGCATTGCATGCGTGGGAAAACAATCATACGGTTAACCCCAAAAAAACAATTCAATT
>JAANSN010005911.1:0-11511 GCA_036850665.1 Dicranocentrus wangi
GTCACATTCTTTTCAATCATTTTTCTATTTTTACCATAACTGTCACTAGAAGCATACCTACCTTTAATATTGTGAATTTAAATATGTTTATGTTTTACTTCGAATGTACGAAACATGTTCTTTTGACTATGCGTTATTACACTCTCAACTATATTTAAAGTTTTACTGAACTCAACTCAATTGAATTTTTAATTTCACAACATTCAAGTTATTACAGAACGTAATATTAATATACTTTAATATTAATTGGTGTAGACCTCCCGCATTTCCTTTTTCCTTTACACTAAACCAAAATGTATAGAAGTCTCAGAATCTTTAAGCTTATTAGTCTGTGTGCATGTCTCAAGTAACAGTTGCCTATAATGGTGTTTTAATACCTCCAGTTGGACATTAAGGAATAACGGAGTGAACGTAATTGAATTCTACTTGACACTTATGTGCACATACATGAAATGAAAACTTTCCATACCAACAATGTCTGATATGCTCAATTTCATATCTGCCGTTAGGCATGTTATCAATTTTTTTATTTCTCACCACTAAATTTATACCAAAACCTTCAAATCCACCAGTAATTTTAAAGCCTTTTTAATATCACATCGGGCTCACACGCATTTCGTTTTTTCTTTCCATCAGTTTTAAAAATTTATTGAAGATTCAGATATTCATGTATACTGCTCTTAGGTTAACAGTTTTGGTATTTTAATATTAACGGTTGCACACGGTTAATAAATATTGTTTGCATTCTCCTTGACGTTTACGAGTATCTACCTGGCAGTATGTTTAGAAAAACTGGACTAGCCTTACGCATGCAATTGCCGCTTGACTATCTATAATGACAATTTTAACGTAAATTACTTTAAAAGTTTCATCAAATTTTAATTATTTGCTAGTAAATATTGTCGAAATACTTTTGTTAACACATGCAATCGGTGTCTTAGTCAAAGAAGTTTTTTCTTTTTTTCCTTTCCACAAAGGCTGAGATTGGTTTCCCAACCCTCTGGGCCAACAGGCAAGCCCTAACGAGTCATATATCATTCGAAAGCTAGTGACATGTAGACACCAATGCCACACATCCCAAGCCACCGAAGTCCCGAGATCCGTGTGTTGGTATTTGAAGGAAGTGATGTGTGACCTACCTCCTCCTCCATGCTTCTACAGCAGGGGCTGTCTCGTGGTACAAACCGCCACAGACTGAAAGACGAGCCTATAATATTAGTAGAATGTTTTATAAAGCAAGATCATATCTGATTTTTAAAATAATAACGTAAACATTGGTTATGAAGATTAAGTAACAAGTTGGGAAACAAAAAATGAATTACTTTACACAAGTTCCGAGATCCATGTTTTGATATTTGAAGGAAGTGACATGCGACCTGCCCCTTCCTCCGGGGTTGCAAAAAAGGTTTTTGTCCCGGTAACGAATTCTGCGAAAAGGTCAGCAGGGATGTAAAAAATCCCTGATTTTTTTTGTCCCTGCGAACGTTCCAGAGCGTTACTGTAGCGCTCTGGAACGCTCCCAAAGAAGGTTTCACGCTTTGCAAAAGTAGCTTTTTTTAGGGTTACCTGTAGGGTCAGTAGAACTGTACAACAATTATTATTTTTTCATAAATCCCTGAAAAACAGGGATCAGCAGAAATATCCCTGAAAATTTTGCAGGGATCAGCCAAAAATCCCTGTTACAGCTTGTTCCCAGGGATTCAGGGATTTTCAAAAATCCCGGTAACGGCGTTCGCACGTTCGCGCATTTTTTGAAACCCCGCCTTCCTCTATGCTTCTACAGCAGGGACTGTCTTGTGGTACAAACTACCACTGACTGAAAGACGAACCTATAATTGTAGCAGTGTTTTATAATGCAAGATAATATCTGATTTTTTTAAAATAATAACGTCACATTACTGTTTACCCAAAACTGTTGAATTTCCATTGCTCGGGTTGTAAATAAAGGAACTGAAAAGACGGACGCGTCTAGGGATTTTAATGTCTATATTCCTCCTTCGCAAAATCATTATTAGTTCCAAAACATCACAATGTATGATTTGCACAAAACCGATTGAATTGCGTCTTTGATATACGTTTCTAGCAAGCTTCCGGCAAGCTCGCAAAATATAAATAGGTAGAATATTTTGAATCGGTAATGTTTGTGCTCCGTCAGCGCTAAATTACTAGTAGTTATTGTGATTTCTCTGAACGTTCTCGATTATATATTACCACCAGTTTCACTACATAACTGACTTGCACAGAAACCATAATTTTTTGTGTTTCTACAAAGCCTTGCTTGCTTTATAAAAATGAAAGAACTGAATATTATGAAATTTCTGAGATTTTAAAAATTATAAGTGTTTCTATTCTTCCCTGTGGGAAATTAATAGTATTCATTACTTAGCTGATAATGTAAAACTGTTTTCAACACACCACTTATTTACACAATTACTTTTTCAAAATGGTGTAGCTGAATAGAGGTTAGGGAATGGCGAAGCGTCTTCGATTTTGAGTGGGAGCAACTCACTCAGCAAGCACGTGTGCACATTTATTTACCTGTTGTGTATTGTGCATATGCGCAAAGACTTTCTGCAGTTGCTACAGTTTGTTGTGTACTTGACGTACCCATCCTGTTGTGGTCCACTGTTACATCCTCGATTACCCACTACTATCGCCATATTTTGAAATTTCTTTTTTGGCTAAATAATTTTAAAATTTATTGATTATTATTTTTTGCAATAAAAAGCCAAAACATTCTAAAGAATTTGAAAATAAGGTATCTATTGTATATGAATGAATACTTAATAGGCTAGCGGATAAACAGGCAAATTATATTCTTTCTCGGTTTAAACTAACACTTTTTGTTTTAAACAGGTAAAAAACTTTTGGCATGAAAACCTTCTCGTATACTTTTCCCCGCATGTTTCCCGGAACGATATTAATGACGCTAGAACTGATGCTCTTCGATTTCCACCAAATGTCAGCCAGATCGTACCTGATCCAATTAGAGCAGCACAAGATATTTACGATGAGCCGGATCTGTTTGCATTAATAGCCCAAGTGTCCACCAGATTTAAGAGGATTATATTGGCGTCAATATCTCTATACGACCGTATAACAAAATTAAGTTTACTATATTTTTCTTTTACATTGGTAAAGTGACTAATCCTACAAATGGTGTTTGTACAGTAAATTTGGAGGAATTGCAGAAAAATAACGTTGAATTATTCGTAGCGAATGACAGTATACCACAAATTCCAAGAGCAGTGGCAAAATTCAACATAGACAACAGAAATAAGAGCGACACCGCCATGGAACTAGTTATGGTTTTTCAAACGATTACCATACCACAATTTGCGATTTTCAAAAAACTTGCCGACGAAGCAAACAAGGTTTATTCTGGAACTGTTAAACGCTTATTGGAGACTTTCGTTAAACCAGAAACGCCCACAAAAATCAAGCTGCTATGCTGCAAGAATATGCAATGATAACAGCGAATCTAAGCAACTCTTTCCCAAAGTACAAATTGGGCATCCTTGCAGAAAAGCGGCATTGCAATCAAAGTGCAGCCTCCAGGGAAACATTAGTTAATCTTACTGCCCTGGTGGATCTAATCATCTTCGAGTACCCTACAAATAATGAAGACTTAAAATCCGGATTTGAATTATCAACTAAAAGATTGCTGGAAGGATTACGGAATTGTAGGGAGTACATGACAAAAAATTTCAAGCATGTTCAGGTAGGATTTCAAACATCTTGGTCGGATAGTACGTTGGATGGTGTTAAGAACATGAAGGATTTAGTTCGTTTCTGGGAACTGATGAACAACCAGACCACAGGGTGGTGGCGACTAATTGAGAGCAGCTCGTATCGAAACGTGTCAGATTACAACTTTACCGAAAAGATAGATGGTACAACTAATTACTTGCAATTTTAATTTACAACAAATACACTCACCAAAGCATATTGTTTCGTAAATGAACGCTACAGGTCCCACTTATTACCGGGAAAGCAATTCAACCGTATGGCTACCAAAATATTTTCCTGACAAGGTGAGAAATAAATATTAAAAAGTAATTATATCGAGAGTGACGTGACCAGAATTAAGTAGTAAAATATACATTTTTACGTAGATAAGCTAAATCATTGATATCGCAGATTTGCATAGCTAAATATGTCATGCGTTTTAGCAGTTTAAGGCGTATATTGAAATTCACTAGGATTTCTTAGGAAGCGCGCCATATTTAATCCAGACCTTCATTAATTCGATACTTCCAAGCAAAATGGTAATGGAAAGTGTAAGGTGAAGTGAAACCATGTAAACCATCATATTAAATGCACAAACAACTACTCAGGAGAGCAGACAGTATTTTCAGATTGCTCACGTATAACTGCTTATCAATGTATATTTCACTTCTTGATTTGAGTTACCCCTTACTGTATAATTCCTTGGGAATCAAGTTAAACGTGATACTAATTGATGCTTAACTAATTACTTAATATAGGATTGTTTCCACAAATTTTGCCGTGAGCTTTAGTCCATGTCTCTAAAAGCGACGATCACTTTCGCTACTTGCTCAGTGACAAACTCATTCCTTTTCTAAAACTAGTTTCGAAGAAATTCCAGAAAATCCTTGTTACAGTCCCATCGGCAGACGACAGTATGAACATAAAGCTAAATTGGTAGTTATTTTGACGTAATATCATTTCCGAAGACTAATTTTAGCAAAGAATACATAAGTCAAACTGCTTACATTGCTTGGTAATACGATTATGAGAGTAAAAAAATTATAAAGACCATTTAGCTGAAGTATTTGTATTCAATTATATAGTATACTTCTCCAACACTAACGTCATAGCGGCTGTGACTCAAATGAAGGAAGATAAAACAATCCCAGCTACATTTGAAGTTGTGCTATTGGTGGGCACTCTCCAAAGATTCACCACCTTACGCTGCCAATAACGCTGCCTTCACGGAGTTTTGTCAATTAGGATCACTAAAGGATTATCTTGGAAAAATCAACCCAGCTGTTGATAAAATTACTTCGTTACTCTCACCAATCACGACAATGACAACTGTGGACGATTCCAGATATGTTGATTTAGAGTTTGACGAATCCGAGGAAGACAATGGCCCTTCCTTTACGACAGCCCGACTATCAGAACTGTTGAACTGGGCCCAGGAAATTTGTTGTGGAATGGAGTTTCTCGCTGTGAAACATGTAACTTAAACACTTCAGTATTTTTAATAGTACTATATATTTTAAAGATTTGCTTTTTGTTCACTCAGGTGGTGCATGCCGATCTAGCAACTCGAAACGTGCTTTTGACTGCAAGTAAAGTTGCAAAAATATCGGATTTTGTGTTGTCACGGAGGCTATATTCGTATGAAAGTTATGTGAAGAAAAAGAAGGAGGCGTTGCCGTGGCGATGGATGGCCCCAGAATGTTTGAGACATTTGGTGTTCAATGAAAAGACGGATGTGTGGGCGTATGGGATTACCCTTTGGGAAATATTCTCATGTGGTAAGTCCATTTAAATTTCGTGCACGCCAAAGTGGTATGCTGTAAGTTTAATGGAAGCGCAAATATTTAATCGAAATCGCACAGGACAAGTGCCGTATGCAGGGCATAGTTGGGACCCAGAGTTTCTGGAAAAGTTGGAGAGTGGATTGAGACTACAGAAGCCACGATATGACGCCGGAAATTTGTAAGTTGGTTAGAAAGGTTTGATTTTGGTCTGGCTGGCTGAGTTACACTTCGGTCTCGGTCTGACAGGTATATCTTATCCTAGATATTCGATAATGCTGAAATGTTGGGATTCTGACAAAACTCGGCGACCTCCATTTGCCAAATTACAAATCCAGCTGAAACAGATTTGATAAAAATATACACTTTCGTGATTCAAGCTGTGGAGTTTAAATTAACGACATATTTCCATACACGTGAAGATTCGTGGAAACACTACTGTGCATCCCGGCTCTGGTAAATAAATTTAAAAATGTTGCAACTCATACTTCGTCGAATGAATATTACTCTGCGAAGATTGCATTCATGGCGGAGTGGATTATGAAAACTGGAGTGTTTGGTAAACGTCCAGTGTTTTATACTGCGCATGCGCGTACAAAATGTTTTCGTAATTAAATTGCATTAATCCACTGTTTAAAATAACAGCCCCGAACGTATCATGTTTTGTAATGAGGTTAAACAACTGATTTACTCCCACCCAGCAAAGTTAGTACTTCTTGATTTCCTGAATGCATGAAATGGAAAGTCAGTTAGGTCATGTCTGGCAATGATGTACCTCAATGATAGCGTCTTTGTTTATTCCAATAACAACTGCGGGCATAATTTTAAATCCAGGACAAACATTACACCATGTCAAATAAAAGTGCCCTATAAACTCTGGCCAGATTGATTTATTGCTGGATGGGGAGGATTAAAAAATCATGCCAACCTAAACCATCATCATCGGTAACCGCCTCGCACAAAACGAGATAATCTGTGGGCTTTTCTGGGTGTTCAGTGTAGTAAACAAGCAAACGCCTATTTTTAAGATATCACGCAGTGCATTAGTATCGCTGCAAGAAACAACCAAAAAACCATATATTGTTATCATAAATTAGTCACTTGATCTGACTATAAAGCTTGCAATATGCATTATGTATCCCCATTTTACTGCTCATATGCTTTCTAAAGTGTGAGCTCACCATGTCATTCGTTAATTGAAGCACTGCTGGCATGCCGTGTATGCCACCTAAAAGTTAAAAGTGAATGTATATGTCAGTCAGTCAGTGACAAAAATGGAAATAGCAAGTATGCCGCGTAGCTTATTATTATTTACAGGAGTTGTGGCAATATTATTGGTACAACCAAGTCATGTAAGTAAATTTAAGGAAGGGGTTTTTATGAAAATTATATTTAAATTTAAAGAGAATTTTAACTGAATTTGTTTTGACAACCCAATCCCATGAATTGCGTCAGGGGTATAAGTTTAGCGAAGAAAACTTCGTCGTGTTTTTCTCCCCAAATGTGTCCCGAAATGATCTTGGTGCTGACCTTTATGACGAATCTGAACTGGTGTCAATGATTGCCAAAATCGCAACAAAATTTAGAAGGATCCTGATACCGAGCATTAATGGCCGTACTACAAAATATTTTCCGTTATTTATTTCAAAAAGAATTTTAATGATCGTCTTGATGCTAAATATTTTGACATGTATCTCAAGGGAATTACAGCGTAGCAAAAGTCCCAAAAGCGGTTGCCCAATACAACACTGACCAACAACACAAAGCTGAAAGACCCCTGGAATTGCTAATGCTGTATGATGTATTGACGTCATCCTCAACCAATTTCTCGTATCATAAAGGACTAGCGGACGAGGCGAATCGGGTGTTTCCAGGAACTGTCAAAATCCTAATCGGAGATATTCGGCACGTCAATGCCGATCGCACTCAAGCCTCCATGGCAAAAGAAATGGAGCAGGCAAAAACCATGCTAATCAACGCGTCGTCCACCGGTGAGTACAAGTTAGGGGTGTTCGAAAACCCGATTCACTTTTGCAATCCTGACCGCCCGGACTACTGGGAAGAGTTTGAGAAATTATTTGCTTCAACCGTGGATCTAGTCGTGCTAGACTACCAGCCTGTAGAAGAAGATGTAAAATTTGGGTTTGAATTTGCTGAAACGTTACCAAGCCAATTTACCAATTGTGCAACATATATAAAAACAAAATCAAAAGAGGTCAAAGTTGCGTTTCAAACATTCTGGCCGGACACGATATTTGGTAAACGGAACTTGGGCCACTTGAATACCTTCTGGAAGCGCATGAATGACTGGGCCGGTAAGGCTAATGTCACGGTTGTATTGAAAGGAGCGTTTGACTCACCAACGTACTCTGATATTAACCGCCCATTTGATCCACCCAACCATGTGGCCAAGTTTCAGCTCACCACCGGATGGTGGAGACTTGTAGAAAGTAGTGCGTACAGAAGTGCATTGGACTACATATTTGAAGAAAAGATAAACGGTGAGCGCATTTAACTTAGGTAAATCTTAAAGAGTTTGGGACTAATGGACAAAGTAAACTTCCTTTGCAGGTGCCATCTACAACCAACAGAGTAATTCATCAGTTTGGCTACCAACGTATTTCCCGAAAGATAAGGTATTATTAGTCTGTGTAGTTCTATATAACTAAAATGTTACTTGATGACTTGGAACGCTACTTTAATAAATCCGACAATTCCTTCATGCCAGGAGCTGAACTTCAACGTGACGAACTTTGGTGTGTCCTTCAGCCCTTATGTGTCCAACCACGAGGTCATTAATTGGCGTAACTGCTATGAGAAGGATGACCTCCTTCCTTTTTTAAAGCAAGTGTCTGCGGAGTTCAGGAAGATTCTTGTTCAGATCCCAGCGGGAGAAGAGATTGGTGAGGTTATAATTTAATTATATAGTCAGCGGTTTAGATGTAAACTTGTTCTCACTCATACTCATAGCTATCAAAAATTACAGATTACATAAGTTGCAATGCCAAAATACCATCTGCGATGGCTGAACTAAAATACGAGAACCTTCTCCCGCAGCTGTTTGAAGTTGTGCTAGTGCTCACTTGTCAGGAGGAATGTGAGCCGCAGCAGGGTTATCAGCATTTTGATCTGTCCAAGTTTGTACACACATTGTCACCAATGGGCTGGGTTGTCATCATTCCAGACACCGTTACGACCCTACTGATTCAATACGACACGGCTGAGCCGTGGAGGAAAATATTAACTGACCTAGAAACCACTAAACGTTTGGCAAATGAAAGAATATATTATGGAGCGCAACTTTTGAGATTTGGAATAGTAGTTGAGAGGGACACCGAATGAGGATGAGCGGCTCCAGTTTAGTCCAAGCTGGAGTCACTTGCTGAATCAAACTCTTGTCAGTGTAGTGATTTTGCGGATTGTCCCGACCCCGGAGGATCTACAGCTGGAGGTGGAGCAGTCACTTGGGGGGTATTTTAGGAGGATGAGATTTTTCCAGGAGAAAATCCAAAGGGTGAATAAAGAGGTGGAGGTTGGGTTCACGTTGGAATGGCCTGACACAAACGCGTCGGGTGACCACAATATCGGAAAGTTGGTTGAGTTTTGGGGAAAAGTGCGAGCTTGGGCTGAGGAATCAAATACAACGGTTTTCATGAGCGAGGCATTTGATGCACCATTTCGGAAGCCACCAATGTTGAATAAACGAGGATGGTGGAGACTTTCCGAATCATCCCCAAACCACTCTCTTGACACATCTGCCTACAAGTTTATTGACAAGAAGTCAATATTTCTCGAAGAGCTGAAAAATTTGGAAAATGAGAAACAAAATGGAACCAGAAGTGACGGTGGCAGTAGTAACAAGGTGGAAATTATCATTGCAGCTGTGGTAGCTGGCGTCAGTGTTGTTGGATTTGCAAGTGTTGCGATTTACACGAGATTTGTGAAAAAGAAAAGTCCGTACCTGACGAAAGCAGAGATTGACGAATTTTTCAATGGAGGTGATGGTGCTACTCAATTGCTACTATTCTCTGACGGGGAGCAGCACACCACTGCATATAATAAAGATCTGGAATGCGCATCAGAGGACTTTTCTGTTGGTAAGCAAAATTGAATTTAAATACCTAAGTATATAATTACGTAGATGTTGCTTGAAATAAATTTTTTGCATGATTTCTTAGACGAAGAAAGTATCCTAGGATCTGGAGAATTTGGAATAGTATTCCAAGCAAAATTACAGAAAGAAGGGGTTGAGCTTAATGTCGCTGCCAAAACCACAAAACCACCTACCTCTGCACTTGCACTAAAAGGGATAATGTCAGAAATTAGGATTTTGGGTTATCTCGGGAAATCTGAGAACATTGTCAGCATTGTTGGCGCATACACGGCGGAACTGTGTCAAGGTCCCGATTGAACTGATTCCATGATTTGCAACGTAAACATTCCCTTTTGAAAGCTTTTTATCCTTATATTATGTATTTCGTTTTGCAGGGATAGTGTTTGTCTTCATGGAACTTTGCCAACTCGGCTCTTTGAATTCATATCTGCGGAAAATAAGGCTGAACTATGTCAAAGTGGTTATTCCGTTGGAAATAAACGTAATGGACGTGGATTTGGACGAGGTTGGATATGTTATAGAGCAAATGAATTTTGAGGACTCAGATGAGTACGACAATGATTCCTGTGATGTGGTTCCTTTGACATCATCTCAAGTTGCCTATATGCTTAAGTGGTCTCGAGAAATCTGCAGCGGAATGGAGTTTCTTGCTTCCAAACACGTAAATGTTTAAAACAAAGTTTTTTTTTACAGAAAAGGTAATTACCTAGTCTTAAATTAGTCATATTTTTGGACGAGTGTAGGTGGTGCATGCAGATTTAGCAACACGAAATGTTCTTCTGACTCAAGATAAAACTGCAAAGATCACGGATTTTGGACTATCCCGTAGGTTGTATGCCTATCAAAGTTACATCAAGGAGCAAAAGGAGGCACTGCCATGGCGATGGATGTCGCCAGAATCCTTGAGGAACTTGGAGTTCAACGAAAAGACGGATATTTGGTCATACGGGGTTACACTGTGGGAGATATTTTCGCTTGGTAATCAGAATTGATCCTTTAAATTTACAATTAATTTTAGAAACTTGCACTTTGCGGTCCTCGTCATTGATTATTTGTTTGTAAAATTGTTGATGACAGTTGAAGTGCCATACGCTGGAATAACTTGGGGGACTGACTTTGTTCGCAAGCTGGAGGATGGGATGAGGCTTCAAAAGCCTCGTTACTGTGACGAAATTTTGTAGGCCGTTTTCTAAATTGCAATTTTAAAAAAATCGTAAAACAATGTAATAACTGATATACATAACTGAATTTCGGCAATCTTTTGTCTATTTTTCAGATATACCTTGATGTTAAAATGTTGGGAGTTGGACAGAAACCAACGGCCAACATCTTCGGAGATTCAAACTTTATTTGAACAAATAATATAATAAGTAACATGATCTTTAATCCTATACGCTATATGTAGCCAAATTACCGTTTGCATACTTATTATTATTATACCAACTGTTATTATTGTAAATTAATTTTAAAATCTTACACTACTCCCCCAAACGTGTAAACGCAAACTTGAGCCTCCTCTACTTTATTTTTTGATTAGGATTTGCATACACTACGTATGCGTAGGTGGTGAGATTTAGTCAATTCCAGCGTTAATTAAATAAACATATTAAAAATCCATCAAAAATCTATTACATCATGTTTATCGAGTTTCAAGTTGGACTTGCTCCAATTCCGATTTCAACTCCGAAAACGTGGGACGTTGGGTTACATTCTTCCAGGCTATAGTCTATGAGCAAAGTATCTTTCAGTAGCTACTTGTATTATTACTAATGTAATCCGGAAACATTTATACATTTTTGCATAATCTCATACCGAGAAAATTGTTCAAACTAAATTTTGAAAACTCAAGTTATGCGGCTGGAATTTTAACTTTATCAAAAACCTTAC
>JAANSN010005912.1:0-11511 GCA_036850665.1 Dicranocentrus wangi
GTAAAGATCCAGTTACTCTACATGCTGTGTACACCGGACAAGTTCCATATCCAACGAATTCCATTGGTAAGTAGGGTATAACAACTATCAATCATCATGAGACACGAGATTAAATTATATTATTGGTGGCATCACAAGTCTACAAGTGCTTTGTTATGTCTATAGGGAAGTTTACAATTAACGTAAAAACTGAGGAAACTGAACCTGTGAATCTGGTTGTAGAAGCCCGAGTAAATTTACACGGTATATTTAGCATTACCCGTGCAAGTATTTACGAGAAACTTGAAAACGGCGAAAATGTACGTTATATCATTAAATATTATGGAGATTTATCAATATGCAAATACGTCACCCCATCTATATGATGTTTCATACGGGAATCTCTATTCAAATGTCTTTAATAGAAAGCGGAAGAGGCGATGGAAACTGAGAATACAGATTCAGTACCTACGGGAATGGATGTCAACATGGTAATCTTTGGTTTAATCAAATAAAACTTTTGAAGCGGATAGCAGGTAGCATTCCCACATAATAATGTTCTGGGTTTTTGCAATTGCAGGAAAAGGTTGAAAAGAAAAAGACCAAGAAAGTCCAATATAAAGCGAAGGATATAGACATAAACAGTTTAACGTTTGGCCTAACACGTACTGAACTCGATGAAAAGATAATGTCTGAGGTAAGGCCAGTAACTATGATTTATGATTTTTATTTGTGTGTTTTCGGATGACTCCCGAGACTGAAAGTGAATGTTTGTTGAATAGGTAAGCATGATTAGGCGTGACAAAAACGAAAGGGATAGACAAGGTAGTAAAAATGCATTGGAAGATTATTTGAAGAATTTAAGGGAGAAGTTAGATGTGGAATTAAATAGCTTTGTGGAGGATACTGAAAGAGAACAACTTTCTGAAACATTGACCAGCTTGGAAAATTGGCTTTACAAAGGTGGGGAATATGAAAAGAAGGAAGTGTACCTTCAGAAATTGGAGGAACTTCAGGTTAGTAGTTTGTACTTATGCATGGTGCTATTTGCCGTATCATTTCATCTTGCATTAAATATTTTGGAAAAAATAATATTATACATATAATACGTATTATGTGGGTTCTAATTAAGCAATTGCGTTTTTGCTCAACAGACACGTGTTGAACGTACCGAAACCACAAATCCACCTCCAACGGAAAACATAACAGAGATCAGTGAGAACCCAGGTTTTAAATCTTTAAGTGTGCGCAGGCGGGATGCCAGTAGGTTGTCTCGCTTCTACGATGCTACTATCGGTAGATTGTGTGGAGGAAAAGAAACATTAGTCAACTCGGTAAGGATTACATTCTATATTTCCTATTTGCACAGTTGAACTGTATTTTCCATGTATCTATACCTCAAGTGTGCTTTGTGCTTCTTTGTTTAATAGGGGATGGTCAAATCTGAAGAGAACGCCCTCACGATTATCAGAGAGGAGTACTTTTTGGGATGCGTAAATCCCGATGATGGATTTCTTAAAAATCACCTTGTTCCAGAAGAAATCACCAAAATAATAACGAGTCCAAAGTACTTGCAAGACTGGATTAAGATCGTTAAGAAAATTAGAGTGGAAGAAAATAAGGAGAAGGATTTCAGGGAATTTGCGTTAGCGGAACGACTGCGCGTAAGTCTAGAATTACTAAAAATCTCGTATAAGTAGTAAAATCAAAAGTATAAACATCAAATACTTTCAGAAATCAGTTAGACGAGTCCAAAACGTGTCAAAATTAGAAGCAATGGAAAAGATGGAGGTTGACATCTTACCGAAATGTACAAGAGAAAACGCTATCGCAGATGACATAAGAAATGAAACGATCTTACTGTTCGATGTCAACGAACGATTTAAGGGATTTACTCCCCCCGAATATCCTATTATTTGGTCGGACGAGGACATGGATTATTCATTCGGGAAAATAGCAATTTTGCGTTCCTGGAATGCAAAATTGGAAATTTTGAGTAATTTACGAAAGCGTTACAAGATAACGATTAAAGATAAAGTTAGCCAACTTATGTCTTATAGTCTTATATTAAAACTACTACAAAAGATTGTAATTAACTGATTTGGGTTTATTTGCTAATTTTCAGGTAGTCATAGATGTCTGATCGAGTAAAAGAGAGTGTCGCTCAGGATGTCGTCTTAGAAAATGGGTTTGATTATTTGCTTCCCTACATAATATAAATTATTGTATGTTAGTCCTAATTTAGTAATTATAATTAACACATTTTAACACACAATTAATTTTTAGCAGTGAGATCTTGGAATTCGGCAACGGGCTTACAGGTTTTGTATTACGTTTAAAACCAGGACAGTGTCACAAAGCAAGTCATCGTTTCTCAGAATTTAGAATTGCTTTCAAAGTAAAATGATCGTAGTAGAAAGTAATCGTGGACTGCAGTAATCATAATATAGGTCACGCAATAGTTAGCCTGTAATAAAGTTTGTCGTTAGGTTTATAGATGATAGAGTCAGCAATACACATTTTAATTAGATTTGTCGGTGAGCAGTGTGCATGCATGATCGAAATTTATCAGAACCCAGTATAGAACATGTTAACTTGCATCGACAGGAAGTTGTGACATCATGCACCATCATCCTGCACTAATCACAATAACCAAAGAACTAAAACAAGTGATACAAAGCTAAGCTATGCAGATCATAACATAATTCACAAAACAATCAGTCATACAATGTTTTCACATTCATCAGCAACCTTCACCAACTTATTACTTTCTCTGTTAAAGAATACCCGCAATAACATCCACTTAGTAATACAACTTGCAACAAGAAAGTACAAACTTACTAGACGTATTACGTATTACTAGACGTATGCTTTGTGACACTGTCCTGGTTTTAAACGTAATACAAAGCCTGCAAGCCCGTTGCCGAATTCCAAGAGCTCATTGCTAAAAATTAATTATTTGTGAACAGCCATGATGTTTCCTTCCTTTCCACCCCAATTTATGGAGGCACCGGTTTTGATTCCTGTCTACTCCATGCCATCATGGATTCCAATGGAGTTTTCTCACGTTTAACAAGTATGGTAATCTAAGGTCGTCTGATTTACAACTGTATTATTACTGTGATTTTGGATTCTAGTGTGAATTTTTCTAATTTTTCGATAAGGGTTGTACAGGTGTTACAATTTTAATCTTCGCCATTGTAAATAGTGAACAATTAGGAATTTAGCTAGCTAGCTAGTTAGTGGACGAACAAACTGTACACTCGTGTTAGGTTTAGCAAGTTTAGCTGGTTTTTACGTCACCATCAGTGTATTATCCAAGATTCATAATATGTATAGTGCTGTTTAGTTGTGCTGCCCAACTTATGAATCCGTGCCCAATAAAATTTCTAATAATAAAAACAAGAAGTGCAGCTAATTTACCAATTGCACTTAATTCCTCACATATAACCGTAACGAAACCAAATACCTAAACTCGGAATAGATGGGGTTGTATGTAGATTACATGCGAGTAGTTAACACATTCTGCTGACTGCCTATATGGTTGGCTTCCATAATATTATATTCAAATTCTCATGTGTAGGTAGACTAGAAGTTAAAATACTAAATGCTGCTGTTGCCGATGCTGCCGATGATAAAACCGTACACATATTTGTGACTCCAGATAAAAATAATATTCAGGAGAAATACTATGTCATGTTGTATTATTAAGGACACGTTAAGTATTATACACAGTATGGTTGTAAGATGTAAATATGTTTAATATATATCATAAATATGATTACGATTATAACTGTTGAATATTCATATATTATAGATGAAGTTGATACAATGAATTTATCAGACGCTGTAATTATATCAAATGCGATCTTTTGATGTAACAATTTTAGCTTCCACCTGACCTGTCTCATTGTGAATACCTACATAACAACAACAAGAACTTGGCAATTAAGTACTTTTTTATTCTCATTGACTTACATTACGATTAAATGTTAATTTTGAGTTATTATGACATTCAAATTTTATCTTGTTCGTAGTCAATTGACAAATCGAAAGTCACGCTTTTACCCTTCTTTAATAAATTACATATTCATATGGAATCAAATTATGTACAACTTTTACTTTGTATTTACACTATTTTTTATTCATATAAATCGGCAATATTACAAAATTACAAATTTAGAACCACATTTAGTATCATTAGAAAGGTGCATACACGACTTCGGAAAAAGCGAGATGTTAGTCAACATGATGGTGGAGAAACTGACTTGGAGGAAACTTGGCATGGGAAAACTTGTATTTTGTTTTGAGAATATTGACACTCTTTGATCGGGTCTTGATCGACTGAATCCTTGATAATTAGAATTAACACAATGAGGATATTTCTTATTTGTAGAATATAAATTGAATGTAATTAAATACGGTGCTCAGTTGTCAATGTTGGGGTTTTGTTGAAAGGCAAGTGTACCCTTTCCCATATTACATACTACCTACCTATCTATATACTATATACAGTTGTTCGAAAGTTTGTATTTTTGTAATGGATTGGTTGCGATATCCGTGTCTTCCAACTGTTTTCAGAAATATTTAGCAACGATTTACTTCTAGTAAGCAACATTTTCAAGTTGCAAGTTGCATTGCCTAATTATTTCTACATCTTTGGTATAACGCGTACCATCTTTGCATAGGTATTATTAGTCTATCTCGTCGACGCACGACGAGAACGTTTAGACGTACAACAGGTATCCCCGCCACTCCTTTGTTCTCCTCATTTTTGGCAACGCAGCGTAGCGAATTATGTACTTACACATGTTCATCGACTCACAAAGCTGATTTTGTGGCGGATTTTGAGTCAAGCATTTCAAGGTTTTTTTTTCATAGGCACAGCAACTCACTCACAGTGAGAAAGACAAACAAAAATAGAGCTGCAGACACAACAAGAATGAGAATTTTTGTTTTATGTAAAAGTAGCGATTTCACTGAAGAAATATATTTTCAGTAGGGGTTGTTTTACGAAAGGTAAAGGCCGCAATGGGAGACTCCGGGAATCCAGAAACCTGTCCATTGGAAGGAGAAACCCCTAACTTGGGGGAGAACGAAGTGCACCCTTCTCAATTTCCTGGAAAGCCTCAGAGTTCAAATTCTAGTGGAAGGAGTGTCCTGAGAGTTGTATCGTGGAATATCAATGGCTTCAGAACAATAGATATGGCGAAGGTTCTGGATCAGCTCAATTGTTCGATCCTGGCTGTCCAAGAAACTAAATTGACGAAAACGTGTAAGTTATTATGAGTAATAGAAAGTAAACTACACTCATTATTAGTAGCGAATTATTAGTGGTGTCAGTCAGTTGTCAGTGTCCACCGAATTGGAGGTAACAGGCGTTTGCGGGTTCTGTGACTGACGATGAGAAGGTATTTAGATGGTATGTTTCACTTGTTACTGACACTGGCAGAACTGAAGCTGGAGGAACCTATGACTAACGATATTTATCAGCATTCTCTTCGTAAACATTTCAATTTGGAGACTCAGAATATGGTTGACTGGTTAAATTAAAGGTAACAGAATGATGTGACACATTTTTTTTATTTTACGTCCTCTTTGCAGGGTTTCCAGAACGAAATCAGGTAGTACCACCTGGCTATTCTTCATATTTTTCTTATTCTTCTTCCCGGCTTGGATATTCTGGTGAGTTGTGAGTGTTTAATCAGTAATGTTATTGGTCAATTGTGACAAAAATGTATACGATTTTCCTGTTCGTCTGTTTTGCCATTTGTTCTCGTTAATTATGAACATCCTACAACGTGTGCATAGTGTTGATTTTTACTATCAAAAAAACTTGCTTGGTATCAAAATTATTGTGGTGGATTTCTGTTTGTAAACTAATTATACATTCACGTAACGTACAATTCGCAGGTGTGGCGACATTTTGCTGTAACGAGTGGACGCCTATCAAAGCAGAGGAAGGTCTTTCTAAGCCTAACAAATTGTCCATGGCGGAGGATGCAGTGGGGTGTTATGTCTCCGATTTAACGGTAGAAGAACAAAAGCACGTGAACAAGGCCAACGAGGACGGAAGAACAGTGATTACTCAGCATAACGTGAAGGTTTAAACCAAAAACACTAGTAGAACGTTATATTGTATTTGCACAAAGAAGATAGTAAGAGATCTATCAGTTACTATTAATCTTCTTTGGTATTTGCATAAATATTAAATTGAATTGGATAATAGTTTCAAGTAATATTTGTATTTAGTCCAAAAGCTATTTCATTTATGATCCTTTTTCTCAACAGCTACCGGATGGCTGCATTCGCCCCTTGACAATTATCAATGTCTACTGCCCCAGACTCCGCGATGACCCAGAAGATCCAGTTTATAATAATTCAGAGTACAAAAGAGCATTTCACGATCTAATTCAGCGACGTGCGAAAAAGCTGGTTGAAGCCGGATCCTTTGTTTTACTAATTGGTGATATTAATATTGTACATCAAATGATTGATCAAAGTGAAATTACTGACCCAAAGGTATACTCCCAATCCATTTGAAGAATTAATGTTGATGAATTTTTAATCCTTTAGTACATACTTCTGTTTAAGTATATACATACCAAGTTTTATGTCTGATATTAGAGATTCGTGATGAACGAGTTTCGACTTCTGCTAGACGATTTCGTTGGGGGAGATTCTGCAGGATTCGTTGATACTTTCCGTCTACGCCATCCAGATCAGAAGTCAGCTTTCACGTGTTGGTGTACACGATTAAATGCTAGAGAAAACAATTATGGTGCTCGTATAGACTATATATTTGCCGATAAAGAACTATCAAAATATTTGGAAAAGTCGGAAATACATCCAGATGTTATGGGAAGCGACCATTGCCCTGTTTCTGCTACGTTTCACTCATTGCAGTCAGTCCCACATGGTAGTCCACCTTCATTTGCCTCAATTTACTCTTTCAAAAATCATCAAACGAGTTTGGACAAGTTTTTAGTTGACCCGAATTCTAAGCCTAAAACAATATCCGAGAATACTAATAGAAAGCGACCGTTTGATTCGGTGAGCAGTGCCAGTGCTAAAGAAAAACGTTCCAAAATTAAACTACAAACTAGTTTAAGAAATTTTCTTGTCAAAACGAAAGCTGCAAAATCAGAGCCGGAACCGCCGGTGACATGTGAAGTAGCATCTAATTTCAGCGAAGTGTCTGGCGGATCCCTTAGTCAAGAATTCTCGAATGAAAGACCTACCTCAAAATCGTCTGAAGCGTGGAAGCAATTACTGAAAGCGCCTGAAATACCATTGTGTCCAGGGCACAAAGAAGCCTGTGTGAAACGAACGGTGAAGAAAAAAGGGGCCAATTTCGGTCGTCAGTTTTGGTCGTGTTCACATGGTGTCGGAAAAGTTGATGATCCAAATGCAAACTGTAACTTTTTTAAATGGGTAAACCAGAGCAATGCAAAGTAAACCCACAAAATCATTAGCGATATCATAATCAACTTGTAAGCTCAAAATTGGAATTGAAGAGTTAGTGCGAATTGAATGAAGCTGTGTGGACAATCACAAATAACTAATTCAGTACAAAAAAATTGGATTGAAAAATTTCCTTATGTTTATTATTATTATTGACTTTGTACTTTTCTAATTATTCACTATTTACAATGGCGAAGATTAAAATTGTAACACCTGTACAACCCTTATCGAAAAATTACAAAAATTCACACTAGAATCCAAAATCACAGTAATAATACAGTAGTAAATCAGACGACCTCAGATTAGCATACTTGTTAAACGTGAGAAAACTCCATTGGAATCCATGATGGCATGGAGTAGACAGGAATCAAAACCGGTGGCTCCATAAATTGCGGTGGAAAGGAAGGAAACATCATGGCTGTTCACAAATAATTAATTTTTAGCAATGAGCTCTGGGAATTCGGCAACGGGCTTGCAGGCTTTGTATTACGTTTAAAACCAGGACAGTGTCACAAAGCAAGTCATCGTTTCTCAGAATTTAGAATTGCTTTCTGATAAAGTAAAATGATCGTAGTAGAACGTAATCGTGGACTGCAGTAATCATAATATAGGTCACGCAATAGTTAGCCTGTAATGAAGTTTGTCGTTAGGTTTATAGATGATAGAGTCAGCAATACACATTTTAATTAGATTTGTCGGTGAGCAGTGTGCATGCATGATCGAAATTTATCAGAGCCCAGTATAGAACATGTTAACATGCATCGACAGTAAGTTGTGACATCATGCACCATCATCCTGCACTAATCACAATAACCAAAGAACTAAACCAAGTGATACAAAGCTAAAGACATGCAGAGCATAGCACAATTCACAAAACAATCAGTCATACAATGTTTTCACATTCATCAGCAACCTTCACCAATTTATTACTTTCTCTGTTAAAGAGTACCCGCAATAACATCCACGTAGTAATACAACTTGCAACAAGAAAGAACAAACTTACTAGACGTAAATCGTTACTAAATATTTCTGAAAACAGTTGGAAGACAGGGATATCGCAACCTATCCGCTACAAAAATACAAACTTTCGAACAACTGTATATAGTATATAGGTAATAGGTAGTACGTATGTAATATGTGATAGGGCACACTTGCCTTTCAACAAAACCCCAACATTAACAACCGAGCACCGTATTTAATTACATTTAATTCTAATGCTACATATAATAATGGTGTTAATTCTAATTTTCAAGGATTCAGTCAACAAGAGCGATTAAATGTAGACCCGATCAAAGAGTGTCAGCATTCTCAAAACCATTGACGCAAATCTGGCATGCACCTTTAGACTGTGCCAGCACACTGTAGCTGATTAGAAGTATCATTATGTAGATCAGGTATAATCTGAAAATCAGCAAAGAAAGTTAAATCAGTCATCCCCAATTTCTTGCAGAGTATACTGTTTTAACTTAATACATGTAAATACTTTGCAAAATACGAATATATAACAAAAAAATAGCAATATAGATTGAATGGTAGAATTTTTAACTAATTAAAGTAATTTCAAATCGCCAAGGCCAAAAGCTCATTGCTAAAAGGGTGGAAATATATATATATATATATATATAAAGCACGTGTGTTAGAGGGACAATGAAACGGAATAGGTGGAGGTGGCAGAGGCGGAAATCCGTTGAAACCGCAGAACGGTAGGAATGGTGGAAGAGGTGGTGGAGGCATTGGTAGAGGCTCATTGTAAAACGGAGGGTTCATTGGAATGTTCATTGTAGGGATGAATTCATCTCTCGCAGGTACATTGTTAAAAGGCATACTCATAACGGAAGCAGGCTCGCCAAAGCTCAAATGGACTACATCGTGTACATCCGGTACTCCATACCAATTATTCGAGTTATGGGGTCCGCCTACATGAGGAGTGACTGGTAATGGATTCTGAAAGGTAGCGCCGGATTGGCTATGGCGTTCCCTAAATTCGTCCAGAACCTCCTTTAATATATTAATTCCACGATTACTTTGGCGTACAGATATCTCCCACTCCTTCTGGCACAATCTATACAATGCCACTGTAGCTTGTGCATCTGTTATCTAAAATTCAAAGATTTATAAAGTGAGGCAGGGGTTAATTATCGCTAATTATTATTTTTGTTATTAATTTGGAATTTTGGGCAACAAACATAATGCATGGTCTTACAGAACTGTGTTCTCCCTGCTGAATATCAATTCCAAGCAGCTTCTTAACTAAAGTCTTCAGCTTTGGTGTCTTAGTGTGGAGAACTTTTTTGAAGTACCTGTTAAAATATTTGAATTATTCTGTATATATTTATTTACACTATTCGAATATCAGTTCTAAAGAGCTGTTATAATAATAGACCGAGGCTTACGCGGCAGTATCACGTGTCTTCGCTTTGGGATGTGAAAGATACAGGACGGACAAATCCGATTTCAAACTGTGTCCAACCAGTATGTGACCTTTCAGAATGTCCGCAACGTCTCTCGATACAATATCAAAGGGAATAGCTGAAACAATATGAGGAAATGAAATGTGAAAGGGCACAAATAAGTATGCCGGTTATTTTTCATTGTCCACTTTTAAAATACTTATAAAACCCTTGTTGTCAACTAACCATTTCTTAAATCATTTTCACGAATTCCACTGAATGGAGTTCTGTAATCAGTGACTTCCAACTTGGGCTTGACAAATCTGTCGTAGATACAATAGCCAAACTCGTTTACGATGGAGACTCTTCCCAAAGCACTCTCCTTCATAGGCCCTACTCCGACCATTTCACAATCCATTGCTATTATCCCAGTGTCGATCATAAAGTCATGATGCGCAGGGGTAATTGTGGTACGAAGCACGCCATAATGGTTATAATCGAAAAATCCGAACTCGTTTAGTCCACCCGGTGGAAGTTTCTTCATAGCACGCGCAGGAGACTTTGGATAGCGTTCCAACGCACGAGAGTGTCGTTCTGGCACTTTCGGTTTCGGTCCGGCCAGCTACAAAGAACAACCCGCCAATCAGTAAATACTTGCATATTCCGATCCGATAAAATACAAACAAAGATATTCATCCACAGCGCACTTACGCCCAATGCTCGAAATTCCTGCTTCACTTTGGATGGGTCATTAGGAGCTGCAGCACTGCTGCCCGCTTCACTTTCTGTTTCGAAATTATCAGTACTAATTGAACTCGCCGTTTCCGACATCATGCTCAACTGCGATGAGCTCCGGAGTTGGGACACACTACGAGATCGGTCTCGATCCGTGGATATGCCCTTTGCTCCCTTGGGTGATGAGTTTCGAAATCTTTTGACGTCACCACTGTCATCTATTCCTTGCTGCGCTGCAGTATTCTTAGCTGGTGGCTGTACGGCCGGTAATGTTTTCCCCTAGCGTATAAAAACGCAATAATATTAATAAATAGGATTTAAAAGAGCGCAGGATTGTTTGGACAACTCCGCTCTGACAGTAAAGGGTGAAATGCCCACCTAACTTTTCCCATTCCAACCCTAGACCAAACACAATGTCAAAATCCTGCAGTCATAAAACATTATTTATTCTTCTGATGAGGTCATCTCATTTTTCATTCCAGCTGAGAAATGAGAAATCTGATATTTCAAAACGTAGGAGAATTTGTTATCACTGTGTCATTTCAGCGAATCATCCATACCAGTTGCCAGTCGCATTTCTTCATCTTCCCCTTTAACTCGGTAATCTTTGATTTGATAGGCAAGTGCGATAAAAAAAATGTTCGGAATGACAATTAAAGAGTGCATGATATATTATATTACGTATCTATCTTCTAAAAAGGTTTCCCTTTTGGTATTTACATTCTCATAAATTGCTACGCTACAATCAGCTTGCTAACAGTAATAACGACGTGATTGATAACGTATGTTTCATTTAGCATACATACTGGCATTGTACAATGTTAACAATATTCGTATTATATTAAGTCCATGTGACAACATTTTAGTAAAGGATCTTTCTTTATTGTTTTATTATTATTATTATTATTATTATTATTATTATTATTATTATTATTATTATTAT
>JAANSN010005913.1:0-11510 GCA_036850665.1 Dicranocentrus wangi
ACCTCAGTTAGAGACAGTTGGAATGAATGGATGGGATTATGAGATCTAGCAAATTGGTAACTATCGTTGATACATTTACATGTTAAAAGAGTTGCCGGCTTGTGATTTGTAGTATTGAAACTGAAGTAAAAGTGCATCCATTTCTTCATTACCAAAACGGACAAGGAAGGAAAGGGAGGTCCTTAATATTCTAGACGCATCGATTTCTGGAACAAGGTCCGTTTTGTAATGTGCACACTATATATTTCATCCTAATTCCCTGAGTTCTACACGAATTCAGATTTGGTAGAAATTTGCTTATTACAGCTTATTAGAACCGACACAAGAACACACGTACACGTTGTAGTGGTTACTTGTTACAACTCATTTGACATGTGTACTTATCAGTACATGTGATTCATGTTTGCCAGTATTACCCCAGTCTGTCTGGGGATACTGACGCTAGTAAGGATACTGACAGGTGTCGAGTTAAAAACTAAAGATATGTATTGTTTATTGCTTAATGTGAGTCCCCTTCAAAATCACATACTGTGAGCTATTCTCCAGTTGCAATTTACAATAGTGCTGTGAGAAAGGCCAGCAATCTTCTTTAGTTAGAATCTGATACCCGTACTAGATCTTACATACACTACATATATGCCTACGTTGTATATATGGATCCGTGTTGCATGCGGAGCTAACCAGGTTCTTCGCAGACGTCATAGGCAAGCATATTTCACATCGACACCAGGGATATCTCTGTTCTGATATCTATCACCGTTGCTTCTTCCATTTGTTGAGGGAATAAGACAGAAAGTTTTGACGTTTCGCTTGTCACTCAGCAAGTGACAGCAAACCTGGGAACAAGTTCCGTTTGTGATTTTAAGAAAACTATATACTGTACCATACCCTGTCTCCATTGCTGAGGCATCTTGCAATTTAATATAATTACTTACAAGTTTAATAAGAACAGGGCGGTGGTTTTCCTTTTAGAGTGTTTTCTACTCTATGTGTCATGGAGGTGGCGACCTACGGTTTCTTCAGTCAGTTGGCTGAAAACAAGCCAAATAGTTTTCCAGAGTTTTCATATAACTCTTCTGCGTCTTCTTGCTGTCAACAAAATAACAATGGGTATTACCCGAGAGGGACTAACAATGAGCAGTGTGATCAGATTCATATGATGCTCATGAATCACGACCGGAAGAGGCAAAATTGGAATCAGTCTCAGCATCCTCAGCCTGGTTATTCAGTTTCCGGTATGTCAGTATCTTTTATCTTTTCCCTATCCGTCGCCGTCACTAAAAGTTTTACTTCAAACAATTTTAGCTGTCATTTTCAAAGAAAATTATTACATTTAATATATTCTATTACTTCGTTTGTGGTTGTCCATTTTTATCACCATATTCAGAGATACCTAGCTTAAGATTACTCAGATAACTCTCATGACATATCAGATCATCATGCAGAAGTCACGTATCATGTGATGGAATTGCATACATCATCGCTATGCCTAGGTTTTCAGTCCAACATTCACATCGTATATCTCTTTAGTGTCTCTAGTTAATAAAAAAATTGACATGCCATAGGATAGCCTATGGGATGAAACTTAAACGCGATTTGCAGGTTTTCGACCTGTGCTGATGATGATTCAACCTTGATATTAGACAAGGACAAAGATAAACTTTGTGTGTGTTGAATACATAATGTGCTCAGAGATCTTATACTCTTGGGTTTCCAGAATTTTTGCAGCATTTTAGAAATATTGAAGGATCGAAGCACATGGTATGGTTGCGAGCACAGATTAGCCGGCCTTTTTTTATACAAACTTCAACTTCATGTGTTTTTATGTACACCATTTGGTGCATTGCATTATCCCCGAAAAACACTTGTTGCACCTGTACTGCTTCATATGAAAACGGGGCAGTCTCAAGCGTGCAAAACTCCTCTTGTCACACTGTTGTTATCACAGTAAACTTGACTTTATTTACCAGTGTTTGATAGTTATCAGCTTCATATGTCAAGGTGCACGAGAGTGTGGAACCGTGTGGAATTGACATGTTAACGGCCTGTAATTTGTACTGGTTGGGGTGTGTTACATCTTATAAATTATCCAGTTCGTTGTCCAGCTATAATATGGAAAAGTGAAACATTATTTTGGTACAAAGTTTTATCTGATTGTAACGTTACCTTATCTCAATTATCTCCGACATTTCAAGAGCCATCAGGCAGGTAGTGGATAGGGAGTTTAATGGAAAAATAGCATAGTTGCAGCTTGTTGTACATCTGGCTAGGGAAGGTGTCGCCTTTATTGTTGCAGAACGCAGGGGGAAAGACATGTGAATAATCAGTTTGAATTTTTCGTGTTTTCTTAAATGAAGGAGACGCTTGGTCGAGTGGTCTAAAAATGCAAGAGTTTTCCAGAAAGCATAAACTTTTACAAGGTGAAAGCAGTGATATAAAGTATAAGTAGTGCAAACAAAGAGCATGCGGGACAATAGTGATCTTTACAATCGTTTTTTATTAACGTATTCAATTAATTGTATATATAGGTGCCGGAGACGGATCAATAGCAATGGGTCATGCAACAGATGTTGGAGGGAGTCCTCCTCATAATACGACCAGTAATGGGACAGTGAATGGTAACAGTGGAGGCCCTTTGATGGGAATAACAAATCAGTTCTGTGCAATTTGTGGGGATCGGGCCACTGGAAAACACTATGGAGCATCGTCTTGCGATGGCTGTAAAGGATTCTTTCGTCGGTCTGTACGGAAGAATCACATGTACACATGTCGGTTTAACAGAAACTGTGTTGTGGATAAGGATAAGAGAAATCAATGTCGGTACTGCAGGCTGAGAAAGTGTTTCAAAGCTGGAATGAAGAAAGAAGGTATGTTGAGCATTTCTTTTCTTCATGGTTCGGAAGTTTGTATGAATACATATATACCCATGCATCAAAATCAGGTTTATTAGAGAAGTCTCGTCTGTTATTTGGCATTTAACTTCCGCCCTGCGAATTGTCAATAAACAAACTATTTGCAAGTTTGAAAGTTATTGGCCATCCGTTTTATCATCAGCACAAATGCTTGAAAATCTGTCTAGCAAATGAGGTATATTTTTTTAAAAATTACTAATGAATTCCATTGTACTTTCGCAGCTGTTCAAAATGAAAGGGATCGAATTAGCTGCCGAAGGCCTAGTTTTGAAGACACGTCCCTTAGCACTACTAACTCGTTAACAATGACCAGTCTGACGCAGGCAGATATGTTGGCGAGGCAGTCTTCAAACTACACTGAGGTAAGTTTAAAGAACAGACTCTTTTTATATCTCGAAATGCCTGCTTTGTTGTGTTAATTAACTGTGCGGATGATATGCGAAATTTAATGCGATAAGAAGTTACTTATGTTTACATGTTATATTACTTCTGTTAGCATATTAAGTTTTGGTCGCCTGTTAAGCGTTTATTGTTTACCTACCTATGTGCTTCCAGTAAGGTTTATCAGACTTGCTAAAAGTGAAAGCTGCAACCACGTTCGAGGTTTTATGAGAACGTAACGCATTGCAAATAAGTTTCCTCCTTGGTCTTTCCACCTTCAAACTTAAATCTTGTTTGAAAATTACTCGTACACGCACCCACCTCGTGCGTCAAATGATAGTTCTTCTTTGTGAAGGCATAATATAGCGTAAAGAGGAAAATCGTAAGTAGTTGCGGAATACATATGTGGGGGAGTTTCCATATTTCCTAAGAAATGATTTTCATCTTTATAACTTTCCTTGTGTTTCTTTTTATCGAATGGATTATCTGTTCTTAATATAGACTGATCATTTGAAAAGTTGGTTTGTTTTGTTGTGGGCAAATAAATTCCAATTGCATCAACGGATTTTTATGCATAACTGCAGAAAACTTTTTTTTTAAATTTATAACAAGTCCATTATGTTCTACACATATTCAGTTTCAGGATTGTCTTTATGAGCTGTGTCATGTAGCGATCATCACAATATTGGCTTGGTGTGTAGCTAGAAATCTTGAGAAAGTGTACATCAGATTGACAGATAAAAAATTTCCCCATCCATGAGTTGTAGGTTTAGTGGTTGCAACCATTATAAGGTCAATGTTATATCAATCCTATGGGAAATCCAATATTAACCAAGAGCATTCTGAATTTTATGAATCACGACTTTTTCTCATGCTCACTCGGCATTTAAGCATTTTTATGGCATCAAGTGAAAATGATAACAAATTCACATCTTCACTGCATTTTGATATGGATCAATCCACTCTTCCACTTTAGGAAAATATTAGGCTAGGTAGACGCTGCAAGTGTCTTCATCGATAACATGAATTTTATCACTTGTCACATTTTCGTCGGAATTAATGTAAAATGAAGACACCAAGTGCTTGGAAAGACTTTTCCTAATTTTTTATTGATCCTGATGAAAACACGCCGTGGTTCCATGTGTGTGCATGTGGAGCTCGCATATCTGTATGGATAGACTGGCTTAAGCGGCTGTTTACAGTGTTATATGATCACGTGCAAGGAACACAGATGGACGAAACTAGTCAAAAGTTAATTTCAAAAGATTAAATACTCGTTCGATATACTTAATACAAAGTTTCATTACATATGCAAAAGATTTTAATTCGTTGCGTCAGAGCATCAAATGGTACGTACTATCGCCATATATTACTATTACGAGATTTAACTTCCAGGTTCTAGGAAAACTCATACTTTCGACATTCATTCTTTCTGACCCAAACAGTTCTGTATTTGAAACAATTTCTATTGAGATCAATGGCTCCGAGGATGGATATCCTAATATTATTTTCATTCAAAGTTGTTAAAATGTTCGCCAAGGTTAATTAAGAGTGACCTGTACTTCCTTTCTTGTAAAAATCCATACCATATAAGTAAGAAATTTAATGTATGAGCTAAAAATTACCAGTTTCGTCGGCTATATTCCTACTGCTGCTTAATCAGTATCATATATGTAACGAAATTGTTAGCAAGATTTTTATGACTGGTAACTAGAATGGCATTTACTTAGGTACGTCTCCGTCTTTACCCAGGCTGCTCGTCATTTGAAAGAGCTTGAATGTCTTCTGAAATTTTACTCTCATCCAGCTTTGGGGCATATGGTGTTATGTGACAAATGCAATATATTATCATGCAATACATTCATTCATGGTATTCAATCTCATAATGTTAAATCGTCACAACATAAAATATCATTATTACACGACATGCTACTTTGTTACTTATGACTGTAATTACCATCAATATTATATTGTGATGATTCTTTTTGAAGTTTATGCATCAAAGAATAAGTAGGTTGTAGAAGAAATCCCATAAGAGCTGTGATTACATGCCGAATTGTAGAACACACTGCAGAAATCTGAATGACTAAAGAATTATGGTAGTACAGATTCAGCGAATAGAACTGCAAACGAAAACAAAATCGGCTATAACTGCATGAGCTAACCCGATCCTGCATAAATCACGTGATAGAATTTCAGCTCAGTTGCATAGAATTAATGTCCGATTTATTATTATTTTCTTGTGTAGGTTTTCTTGAATTATTGATTTGCCTTATATTGTTCAACTAACAATAAATCAGAGTTTAGTTAGTTACATAGTCGCTACATAATATGGCAAGTTTGAAAGATTATTATGAAACGTACTCGCACAATTGAATTAGATGGCTTGCTCAAGAATCGAAATGAGGTGACGAGATGCGTGTAAAGAATATCAACAAACAAAATAGGATTTCCAGATTTCCTGTATTATATCTGCTAGCTAGGGATCTATATGCTCATACACAATAATGCGATTGAGAATTTTACCTAATAATCCACAAACTTGTAAAAAAATATTGTGATTATCAGTAGATGCTCATTCTTCCAGCAACTACTGGAAAGTTTGTGGTTATAAAATTTCTCTAAGCCAGTTTTTACTATGCATATGAAGTAGGCGTATACCGACCCTAATTAATCTGAAGGAAGTCTTTGTGCTTGCTTGTTTGCGATCAGGCTCATCATGATCATCTATATACTGCCAAATAAAATTATCTTCCAAGTATCAAACAGAAGGGCTCTAATTTATTTATTCGCCTTTTCTTGTTTGAAAATAGGTGACTGATTTGACAATGATCCGCTCAAAGAAGATCGCTACAGTTAATGATATTTGCGACTCAATGAAAATGCAACTTCTGGTACTGGTTGAATGGGCCAAGTACATTCCCACTTTTTGTGATTTACGCTTAGACGATCAGGTAAAAATATGCTTTAATTTCTTTCCAAAAGGAGCCGAAGCTTCAGACTTGCTTATACTCATTGGATTTTCTTTGCTTTTGCTTTTAAGGTTGCTTTATTGAGAGCCCACGCTGGCGAACATTTACTACTCGGTGTCGCCAGAAGATCTATCCATTTAAAGGACGTCCTTCTTTTAGGCAATGATTTTATCCTTCCGAGACAAGCGGCCGGTAAGTTACATAATAAGAATATGACTAACAAGATTGCTAATAAACTTGAGAGAATCATGGGAATGGGAAAAGCGATATTCGTAGAGTTTATACGTAGCTGAGATTATAGCTTCTGCATTATTGCATTTTATAGAAATATGTTAAAACGAAGGTTTAGATAGATGAACATAGTACATTCATACATCTTTGTCAAGCTTGGAGCAGTAATGTACAGGATATCTGTGACGCAGAGTTACAAACTAGAGATTAATGCTGAAGGAGCATTAAAGCACAGGATAATTTAAAGGAAACTAATCAGATAAGATAGTGCGATAGACGAGTGATCAAAGTCATCTCTTTATGAAGTTGTGCAACACGAAGTTGGAGTGTAGTTCCAGCACCAAGAAACTTTTCCAGTAGTACAGCAGACAGTGTAGTATTTTTGCGTAGCATTTTCATCTTTGGAATGCGAATGCGATTTGCCACTTGTAAAATAAATTGCAAATTAAGATGATGAAATTCTGATAATTATCATGTAGTTTTCACGGGAGAATTAAGACTTGTTTTATCGGCAATTGCTTCGTTGCATGTAAAGTCCAAGTGGATATGGACACTGCCCTTTCTTAATGATTAGGAATATCTTCGAACTCTCAACTGGATTTTTTCAACAATTCGTCCAGAAAAGTACATTAATTTATTTATATTTTTACAGATGTAAGCCGTGTAAGCTGCCGAATTATTGATGAGCTTGTGAAACCTTTCCGAGATATCAACATTGATGATACAGAGTTTGCCTGTTTAAAGGCTATCGTCTTCTTCGATCCAAGTGAGTATATATGAAAACCTTGTGCTATAAATAAGTATAAGAGTTGATGATCTGGATTTAAGCAGAATTCAGCAGTGTAACCACTTCTGAAAACGTGGAATGGTATTTTTCCACTGCCCAGTGTGATGTATACGTATGAAATTTGTGCATGCGTATAGCTCAAAATTACTTCGTTGGCTTCCGTGAATATCCCTTCAACAGTTTTAGTCGAATATATGAATATGGTAATCAACACGGATGTGTGATATATATTTAACTTCCAGATGCTAGAGGTCTTAGTGAACCACATCGTATCAAGGCATTAAGATATCAAGTTCAGCTTCTTCTGGAAGACTACATTAGTGACCGCCAGTATGACTCTAGAGGAAGATTTGGTGAACTACTTCTAGTCCTTCCAGCTCTTCAGTCCATAAGCTGGCAAATGATTGAACAAATTCAATTCGCCAAATTGTTTGGGATGGCTAGAATTGACAATCTCCTACAAGAAATGCTTTTAGGAGGTGGGCGTCCCGCATAATTTTAAACACTACATTTTTTAAAAATGTATAACGCATAAATTAGCATATCGATTTCCTGACTTTTTCGTAGGAGCAGAAGGGAACACGAACGGGAATTCTTCTGCTGGTGACCCTTCATTAGGACCAACTGACGTATCGTCAGGAGATGGTAGTGCTTCCACACTGCCCCCCACAACCCCCACCTCTACCTCTGGTCTCATGGCTTTATCGGACGAAGAGTCTGCGGAGTCCAACAATTATGATATGAATGGAATGGTCAACAACGGTCCGCATTCCTTACCCCATGGGTTCAAACAGGAACCGTTGCTGGATGCCGATCCCCGTTACGCTTAGCAAATAGTTGAAGTTTTCAACCTGATATAATACTACTATTTTTTTCTAATCATAGACAAAAAAAATTATAGTTTTGCTTTCTTAAGCAGAAGTAAATGTAAGTAAATTAATTTACTTCGAAGACAGAGAGTAGTTTTGAATTACTTGAATTCAAAAGAAATTGAGTTGGTTTGACTGACGTATGTAAACTGGTGGTTTTTAGTCAACAAACGTGAATCGATAGTTGAGTATGTAATTCTCATTGTTCAACAATTGAATAGTGATTTTCGGTTTTATTTGTTCATTGCAGAGTTTTACTCAGTTTTCCATCGTTAACTCCAAATGAAAATATATATTAGTAGTTCTAGAAAATATGCACTTTAGGATTTAGAAATTGTACGTAGTAATTTTCTGTAAATTAAAAAAATGTAATAAGTGATTTTATCCGTAAAATTTAGTGAATTACCTGAGAAATGCAGGAAGCGAAACTCAATCACTGGATTCGGGCTCATTTAAGGGTTTGCATGAATTAAGGCGACCGCCAGCATACCATGAAATTCATGAAAATAGGAATGCTGGTGTCAATTCCCAGAGCTACACGCAGGCTCTTTGTCAAATGTTCTTTCACGCCGCTTGTTTCCAAAACCAATTCGGCATTGTGCAATACTAATCGTTTAATTTGAACGAGGATCAGCTTCGATATGATTGGATCATAGAAGCAAGCTTCTTAAATTAGAGCAGTTGTTCCGTTTCACGCAGTGCTTTTCACATTGCATCTTTTTAAACAATATGACAAAAACATACAGGTGGCACATCAAAATTCTCACATCTACAGGGACTAACTAAAAGCTTTCAAATTTCATCAGTAGTCCAACCAAAATGATTGGTTGCAATGTTTAAGCAAAATTGGTAAAGACGTAAACCTAAAAGGGGATAATTATTATTATTAGTATATTTGCGCTTTGATGCGATTAGGTCTTTTGCAGAAGGTTGACGCGAGCTTACCAAAATAAATAGTTTTTTATCANGGGGATAATTATTATTATTAGTATATTTGCGCTTTGATGCGATTAGGTCTTTTGCAGAAGGTTGACGCGAGCTTACCAAAATAAATAGTTTTTTATCAATCTATGATTTTTATGTATTGTTGTGGAGTTTGTTTAGATAGTTGAAAATATAAATATTCATACTAATTTTTCAGGATATTTTATATTTCATCCTTTGTTAGGAAAAGCCTTTTGTAGCTTTGAGTCTTTCTGGGATAATTCTTGTTATCTTAAAAGGTCGTACATGTATGCCTGTGAATTGAAATAATAGTACATTAATTTAATGAATAAATGCGATTTGGAATTTACTCCCCAGAAATCAAATACACGATGGATTAGTGAAATGTGCTATTTTAAATACTACTCGACTGACGTTTTTTGCAGGTGTCATGTATTAGGTAATATAGCTTAAGCTGGAAATTCCACTATGAAGCCATGAAGATTTCAGTTTAAATTTTATTTACTTCGGAAATGCATTAATGCTTCTTCTGTACATGATAGAGAAGAAGCAGCTCACTAGACTGTCTACTGGCGTCTGTCATTTTTCCCTCAGAATTGTCAAGCACAGCTTCCGTTACCTGAGTAGGTATTTACTGGCACTTGCCCTAATTTGCTCGGTTTATGCACTCTGTGACAATCATCTTGTCTAAATACTAATACTAAATATATGTCGAATTTATATTGGTGTGACTGTGACTATTATAGCGGTACGCAATTTATAATCGTGATGTCGAGTTTTGACTTGTTCTTCAATAAACTACTAAAAGTATATGACAAGGTTTTAGGGATTGGGGTCTAGAGTATCAAGCTCTCCACCTCATTCCGTTGCAACAAATGCTCAGTCTCATTCAAAGTCTCTAGTAATTTTGTCAATGTTATGAAAAGCCAAATATATTATGTAGTAGTGAAATAAAGATATATATATATATATAAACATATTATATGATGCAGTTATTGAAGATATTTTGTTTTTAGAATAAGATGAATCTTGAATTTAAATAGTAACCTAATAATTATGTGAAGCAGGCTATTTGAGTTCATTCATACGCGTGTGATAACATTAGGCTCTCATTTACTATTACACACGTTTGAATGAGAATTAAAAAAAACACGAATAAAGAAAATTTTGTTTTTGTTCCTATATGCAAGGCACAAGTTGGATGACAGCAATCTTTGCAACTGTTTTTTCGACATTCATACTTCATGATTTTATATATTTCATACATTAGTTACATTTTGTATACCCAAAAATTACAATTTACCAAATTGAACGAATTACGTACTGTAGTACTAGTAGTACATATTATTATGAATACACCTTGGATAAAACAAGTAGCTAAAATCAACTTCGCAAGTATGAAGGAAATGAAACTTGACAGTGTGAGAAAACCAAATCATGTCATGACTCCTCAATCACAACAATGCGCATTACTTATGTGTGCTCACAAATGTTTTCTCTAAAACTAACGTTGTGCATAATACGATCCTTACATAATATGAGTTTCATTGGGGTAACCAAAAATACCTTTTCAGCTAGTTCTCTGGAAACAGTCTTTCGTTCGAGTGCAATTAGATTTGTGCAACCTACATACCTGGATCTTCTTCTGGACTGGATGGATGTGCAATACGATACGTGGTGAGAATAGTCGGGGATATCCGTTCGATCCGATTTAATTCACACATGTAAGTATTCATGTATATTATTGTGTAATGGGTTGAGGTAATGCTCCTGCATGCATAGTTCCATCAAAACAGATGATCTCATTTCAATGTCGTGTATTACAAATTACAATACTACTACCCCCTGCCTGCTGACTCTTGCTTTTAGCTGGGCACGTTTTTCTTGAACCCTCTCGTTCTTCCTCGTGCCGTGCACTTTGTCCACTAATTTGAGAAGAAGTTAAATAATAATGTCTGTACTACTACCTGCCTTTATGGATTTACTCATCAACAACGGAATCTCAGTTGAAGTTTTCCGCAAATTACAATGGAAATTCATACAGTTCAAGGTGTGTGAAGAAATGTTCCGTGGTGTACGTGGATATTTCCATCGCTTGTGTGAACATACCTAGGTACATACTTAGTTTCTGTTTTGTAATTACTGAAACTGAACATTGTTTTATCATTTTCATTTACTGCGTGTTCCCATAAGTTCTATCGCCAAAGGGAAAAGTTCTCTGACAAATTGTCGACAAAGCTATATGCTAGAACTAAAATTGACTTGTTGACGATGTTTGTGGGAATAGGATGCGAATAGGAAAGAGGACAGGTAAGGTGATGAAATGGAGCATTTTACTGTTAAAACGCATTAATATCAAACCATTTCCACAATATTAGTATTCATATTGACTCTCAATGTCTCTCGATCAGGT
>JAANSN010005914.1:0-11504 GCA_036850665.1 Dicranocentrus wangi
CTTTTTTTCCGAAAATGTGATACGTGGGAACGGTTCACATTTCTGTTTATACAAAACTCAAAGAAAACAGGAAAAGTGGAAAGGCCCACAGTTTCGTTTTCTTGTTCCGCGTGTGTAGCAGCTATGTATGCGTCTTCAGAATCCTCTTTGAACTCGGCCCTTCTAAGGTTAGAAAATGTTATTGAGAAGGGAGGAAAGAATTGGAAAAAATGAATTCCCCTTTTTTCCTTTCTCATCTTGTTTTCCTTCCTGGAATTTTCCCATCTTGTAGGAAAACACGGATAGATCCTTATACCAAAAATCATGGACAGGGACATGGCTAAACTATTTTGGGGAGGAGGTACGTCAGAGAAAAAGAAAAGTGGAAATGTTTGCTGACAGGTTTGGAATGGAATGTCATGACTTTCTTTCACATATGTATATATTTTTTCCGGGCGCCAGTAGTGTTCCATATATCCAAGGTTTTTTTTTCTTATTTCCGTAACGAATTTCAACGAAACCGGGTGCAAAACCCCGATGAGAATATTTTTTTTGAACAAGTGTGTTATTATACATAACTGAAAATACAATATTTTTGCTCATTTTTCACATTTTACGTTTTCTTTGAAAACTTCATCTCGTCGTTCGTTTCGTTTTTTGGACCATTTATTTCAAACTTTTTCTTGTGTAATAATGCCGAACGAACCTATGCTATGTAAATTGTGGATTTTTTTTTAGTGGAGGGTTTCAAAAAGTGGAGAATCTTTCGACGGTTTTTTAACTGTTCATACCTGAAGTTTTTCGTTGGGTTAAGGTAAAACCGTTTAACTCGGAAACTTTTTTTTGCCAATTCTTGAGCCAAACTTATTTCATTTAAAATGCCTCCGTTCGGCAAAATCGACGCGGTCTGTTGAGCGAAACGTTCACAGCGAAAACGGGAAAGTCAAACTTGAGACGTAAATTGGATACCTTCTCGGTTCTCCATTCCATGCCTATTTAATGGAATACGCTGAACATGCTGATTGCGAATTGAGTTTCAGCTGTTTATAAGATCATCGGAATGACCTTAAAAACTTCTCCGAAGCCCACCTGCTTGTTCAGTTGACACCTAACTAAAAATTCTCGTACGCAAAAATAATTCTAGTTTACAGCCAGGAACTTCCATGATAGCTTCCATGCACAATATTTGTGAGCGTAGGTAGACTTCTTGAAGTTGACACACCATGAGTCTAGGATTATGCGATAAGATAGAACCATAAAGAACCCGAAAACATGTGCATTGATTGATGCCCCTATAGCAGCGTATTATTACCGCTTCATTGGCGACCTGAAGAATGCCCTTCCTTGTGCCATGTTGGCCATCATTTACCAACAAAATGATCCTCTGTATTTTTAAAGACTTTCCATGTAAACGCAAGTTTGCATATATTGAGTCTCGGTGTAGCGTAGGAAAAATACAAACTTTCTTGTGTATATTCCCCGAGTTTACAAAGTCCACCAGGCACGTTTAAGTGCGTAATATGTCACATTGAAAGGTTGTGAAGCGCTTAAAGTCGTTAAGCTATCACGTCAACTTCACATAAGTACCTCATGCTGCTTCCCCGCCGTGACAAGGGAGAAAGTCCCGAGAAGGCAGACTCTCTCAAACTTACCTCCCTCCCACCCACCCACCTCCCATGCATATTATGTTGTTGATACCAATAGCAATGTTGATGGGGAATGAATACATTACACCCGTGTTCGCTGACGTGTTATCTCAAGTGGCATAATGATTTCACGTCTCGGATAAAAAATGAGGGCTTGATTTCTCCTTAAAATATGTATAGAAACGGAGGGCACACGTAAGTAGGTAAACATTATCTAGGATATAAAATACAGTCATATACATATAGCCATCCAATACGGACATAGACGGAGCGAGCGAGCCCTTGCATAATGGAATATGTGTCCGTATATACTTGTCATCAAAGCAAACAAAAGAGTAAATGAAAGTGAATGTGTGTAATATGGGATATTGTGCTGTTGGGTGACAGCTTATCAATAGGTTTATGCCCTTAATACGTACATAATGTGGGCTCATAAAAACGCAACGCAACGCCGGCATAGCGCCAGACCACAACGTTTCCATATTATCCCTATTCCTCCACTCCACCTTACTACCTATATTCCTTAGTTTTCTGGTTCAATTCCAGTGGCATTCATGCGGCTGTCTCCATTCTACGTTCCTGCATACAAACGACCGTCATCCTGGCTGTTTATGTGTATGCACCCATAGCCATTCTTTTTTCCGTGGGTTATGCCAATACCAAAAAATTTTCACCAGGAAAAACAAAAAAAAGACGCATCCACCTCTACTACACACAACACATCAACACACATACACACACACACACACCAAACTCCAATCGCTCTCCTTTTTCTCCACCATACCACCACCACCGTGCCACTTGCCTTGGCATACTTGGAGACGGAAGCGGTCGTTCTCCTAATGGATCTTGATATTACCAACAATACAAAAGAGAGTTATCAAAAAACTCGCTCGCTCCGAGAAACTTTTTCAGAGGCAAAGTGAAAAACAGTGGATCGTCGCAGCATAACGAAAAAGATGGTGCCGCTGCGACAAAAAGCAATCTCCTTTTTACTTCGTCATCACACAACCAACCCGAAACAACACACACACACACACACACAACAAAAAATCCTAAACAAGCTAGCTACTTTTATATACATACTACGAGGGGGTCATTTACAGTGTTTCTCTGGTCCTTTCACTGATTTCCCACGCAAAAACACTAAATCCTTTTTTCTCAATATGGGATGCGTAGGGAGAAAAAGCAGTCATGTTTCTGAAGAGATTACTACACCACTTCCTTTCAACATATTTTTGCCGAGAGTGAGTGTAGCGAAACAACAAGAGGCCGCTTTACCACACTCTCTCTCTCTCTCTCTGGAGTTGTACCCTGTTCCCATTTTTCTTGTGATAGGCTATGATTACAAAGGAGCAAAAGTTTTTTTTTTCTCTTTCTCTGGACTCTCCTCTATGCCGTTCTTTTTCGGGTTTACTTTTGCCTGTCGACATTTGAAGGAAAGGAGGAAACGAAACTGCAAACTTCGGAAAAAACAATTTGACCAGATTTTTATCGATACATGACTAACTAAAGTTTTTTGTGCTCTCTAGCGTATGGCGATTGTGTTGGTGGTAATAATGCAGTCAGTGCGGAGGGAGTATAGACACGAGAAAAAAATGACAGAGATATGTAACACACCACCACCATGAATATGAATATATATATATATATATATATATATACATTTTGCCTGCAGCTCGTTCCTAGCTACCGTATACCTTCTCTGTTTGTCTGAATGTAGTCCAAAGTTTTGTTCCCCTTGTTTGTTAAGGAATATGACTGGTAAATAAGAGTGAAGGACGACTGTTATTATTTTTTATGATTACGGAGGGAAGCGTAAGGACTGTGATTTACACTGGGGTTTGTTCTTGTTATTCTAGTTTTTTTCTACCTTAAGACATTTCCTTTCAACTGGAACCTTTCAATGTGGTCCGGGTATGAATGGTAGTGTTTTCTTAGTATTTTTTTTGTTTTCAACAAATCAGCTTTCCCAATAACTCGCTTATTGTTTAAATCCAGTTTGGGATTTTTTTTGACAAGTCAAAACTAATTTTGAATAGTTCGCATTACCAGCAGCAGTACACGTCCAACTGCATACGTTCAAGGCTTTCAGGTGAACAAAGGGGAGCATTCAATTTCAGAGTAGTGAAAGTTGTGTTCCTTCGGAGAAGTTTAGAAATTAAATGTACCAAACTCCTCCTCCTCCTCCTTTTCTACGGGTAGAGTCGCACTTTGGCTGTGGCATGTGATAAAATAATATACCAAGAGGAATGAAAAAAAACTCGGATTGGGGGAGAAACACTAGAGTGTGGAGTGGTGGGTATTGGGTACAAACAAGAAAGCAAAATATCAATTACCTTCCCGTGCCAAACCGGGTTTCTCGTGAAATTCCTGTCACAATCAGTTAGCCTAGCCTCAATAGCCGTTGCTTTTCTGACGATTATATATTTACTTGTCAAAGTTAACATTCCTCAAGAAATTCTTGGAATTGTACGACACTTTCGCAGTGTTCACAATTTATATAAATGAACTGTGTATACATTAACAAACATACCTCGGCCGTGTTCCTCCTAATAGGTAAGTACGGCCTGTACCTGCAATCAACTATAGCGCACGACACCAGTGTGGAGTGGAAAGTCAATGCACGATAACTAAATCCCCGCTGCAGGCCTACTACAGCCCCGTCGAAGTATAATTACTTATTGCTAATAATCCCTGATTTTCAGAAGGGGCTGCCGCCGTCTTGGAATCAAAGGGGATTTGACGTGTGCACCGTTCAAATCCTTTAGGGATCCGTTTAATGACAAGGGAAAATCTAAAAATATCTCCGCGTCTCCCCGGCTGCTCTCTCAACACGTTTACAACTTATTTACAATTGTACATGATGGTAAAGTAATTTAGGGAAAGGGAGGCATAAATGGGGTCTCCTGTTGCTGTAATTGTTTCTCTTCAATTTCGCTTCACATTCAATTTCACCAATCACGTCCATCCACTTTTTGAGAGAATGGGGAAATTCTGAGTTGGGAATAATACTACCACCTTGGCCTTTACCGTACTTTTTGGAAATGCGTTACAGTGTTGGGTATATGCTTTCAAAAAATAATCAATACATATATATATTTGATTTTGCTTTGATGGGAATTCAAAACGAAGTTAGTTAATTGGGTTATACATCAAATAAACATGGACTTGTTTCACTTGTTAAAAATTCATTAAAAAATTATTTTTGTAACGTAGAACGGTATATCCTCCCATAACCACATACAACTTATACCTACCTACGTCTTTCAGAATCTGAAAGCAGTTTTCTTGTCTTAATTCGAGTTGTACAATAAGTAGTTGTGCATGAGTTATGTGAGCTCAATGTATCTTCCATCCATAAACCACCCCCTTCTAACAGAAGTGCACACCCTGTACAATAAATTTTTTGCCAATGTAATTATTATTTTACATAATTCAAATCTAACAACGTAAAAACAGCCCGTATAATCTAGAAAAAACGGCATGCATTATAAATTTTAAATTAATTTTGTGCCAGAAGCCTTCTGTTATTCCCCACTGGACGGTATTCACTTGATTGCCCTTTTTCTTAAAAAAAAAATGGGACAAAGGTGAAAAAAGTAATAAAAAAATCACGCGAGATCAACATTTCGACCAAGTATACAGATAATACCTCCGTTTATTAACATGAGAGCGGTTTTCCCTCCGCTCCATTATATTAATGTACCTTTCCCATTCCCATTTTGCTCCATATACACATATTTTTTGCACTTGTATATATGCAATTATTATTATTTCAATATGCATATGTACCTTTCTCTCCCAGAGGCATGCTAAAATGGGAAAGTTTACCGCAACGCAGCATGCATGCACACATATATGGAGAGTTGGAGAGCAAGTGTGCTTGTACAATGAAATTGTCGCCAGTGCTCAAGTACATTAGAAAAAGTGGCAATTTTTTTTTTCTTTCTATTTTTCTATGAGCCTTGAACCACGACGTCAATTCGAAGAGCAAGCGAGAATATATTGCAATTGAGTTGATTCCAGCTGTATATACAGTTTTTTTTATTCCAATTGCAAAAAAAAGAAAAGAAAACTTTATTCCCCATTATTATTACTACCATATTTTTTTCTATACAGTATATTATTTTCTCGTCTCGGATATGCTCAAATGACTCAGATATTACAAAACAGAAAAAAAATATCCAAGAAAAAAATAATCTGTTTGCCATACTTCCCTCTTCCTCGACGATTTTTATCATGCAAAAATATCAACCCGAGCCAAAATGATTTCTGCAGTAGCGAAAATCTGGAATGGTGTGTGCATGCATGACACAAGACATTTTCCATTTCTATTACAATTATTACACATATAGCGTCCTTATATATAGCGTTACTAGTGGCACAGAGTGGCAGACAGACTCATTCCATTCCTTTCTCAATTCCTAACCTTTTTCTCTAGATTTCACCTGAAAAACAGCAGAGCTTGTGTACAGCTTGGTGATTTAACTTACGGTCTCCCTATTTGAATATCCCCGTGATGATGATGATGATGAAATACATGCAACTCGTGAATGAAAGAGAAGAGTGAGTCAAAAACTTACAAGGAAAAAGCGGCGATTTTCTCAAGTACCTATTGAAAACACACGCGACGAAGGAGGAAAGGGAACATTGCTGAGACGAGAAAAAAAACTAAGAGCTTACTCATGCACAATATGTACATGTCATTCCGTACCATTTCCCAGCATTATTACGAGGGGTAATATTCGCTGGCACGTAACAACGCCAAACGCCACATTGAGCTTTGGTGCGTTACATTACCGTTTCGTGCCTTGGTTTCCCCTAGCCGCTGAAAATGCGTATATCAGCATCAAACCAAGCAATCAAGTAAAGTCCAGGATAATAATCATGAAAATTTCTGTTCTTTGCCAGAAAAAGAGGAAAAGCGGACTTGAGAAAAAAGGGGGAAACACGTGGTGCATTGATATTGATGATATCCTGCTGATAGCGCTTTTACCCGGAAAAAGAAATGCTAGAATGGTGTTTCGCTGGCTGAGAATGTAAATGCCCAGTAGAAAACACTATTCTAATAGTAATATGTAGTACTGCGTATACTGACTAAATGTGGAATTCCCACGAATCCCTACTGCGAGATTCAAGATACAAGACGACTAGGATCACCAAGAAAATCTTGTGCATAATATACATTATTATATATTCAAGCTCATCCAGATATGATGATAGTCATAATCGACTGCGATCACAGGGGATAGCACAGCAAACCAACAGGAATTGTATGGTAGTGATGCAGGAGGGAGCAGTGGAGGAATGTACTTACGTAAACAGAAAGTTGCAGTTTGTCTGATGGTCGGCACGCACAACAAAAGGCTATCTTTATGTCGATCAACATTACCGTAACGAAGTGAAGAAATAGAAAATAAAAGGATCCGCTCAGGTCCACGTAGCGTGGTTGGAGATGATCGGAAGAAAAATAGAACATAAATTTCTTGTGATGGGGACCCGGAGAAGAAGAAAAAAAAGTGAGTGCGAGTGTGAGTGTGCAAGTGTTTGGTTCAGTGGTTATGTGCCATGTCCCTCCTTTTCATTCAACATATCCCCAAGATGTTTCTCAAGATTTTCACTTTGATGCTTTTCCAAACTTGTAATCCACTATGCACCAAAGTGACGTTGGCCATGGTCGCTCTGCTGGTGGCTACAATGATGCCCTTGCCAACTTATTACATTTCTTGTACTCTTTTTGAAACTCAGCTTCGGACCACCCACCCACGCACATTTCATATCCCGCATGTAAGGATACCTACTTTTTCGGCTGGAATGCATTTGCTTACATAGAGAATCAATTATAAGTGTGGAGGAATGTTTGGGGAAAAAGTCGCCCAACTTGCAGAAGGCTATACCGCTATATGAGATTGGCCTATAATCCTAATCATAAGAGTAAACAAGGATTTAATGAAGGAAAACCAGAAAATTTGGTGTTTTATTATGCGCTGTAAGCCTATCGCGTGCCCTTACCCGTATTATGAGACAACTCTCATATAATTTGCGATTTAGGAGGTTGATATATAGAGAGCAAAGTGTAGGCGTCATTTCCACTTTTCAGCAGCACTTACACGGTATACATATGTTTATCAGGGGGCTAACCTAAAGCACCCCGCAATTTGGTTTATATAATTAAAATTGCATTTGAAATGTATAATGAAAGGGGGGCCAAACTTGAGATTTCCTCAAGGACATTAAGGTATGAAATATTTATGAGTCAATAAACCGCTTGAAAAATAACTGAGATTTTCACCGAGGGAAAAAATAGCTTGTAGCCCTTGCAGCATATTACCTATACATATTCTGTATTGTGACCACTTGTCCGGGTAACCCGAATTATCCACCGGAATATTCAATCCTTTACCGGGCACCAATTTTAATTACATCCTTTCATATTTCCGTGTCTAGACTAGGGCAAAATTAAAGGCTTTGGTGAAAGGGAGTTGACTGATGCATACACATATTTCCGGAGGGTAATGTGATATGAAGAGGTGGGGTTCTAGTTTTACAAATGTGTGCACGGTCAATGGACTCGAATCAGCTCAAGCCCTTTTCACTTCGAGAACAAGTTTCCTTAATCCTTTAACGGCCCTTTTCAGGCAAAATTGCAAAAACCAGGGTTTGAAAAGAAAGTGATCAGGATGATGTTCCTACTACTACTATTCCCACGCGAAATGGAATTTTGCAGGCACCCACCACCCCCAATCAAGGGAAAAGGGAGACAGCTGGGTAGACGTTTTTTTGAAGAGTGTATAAGTCGGCATGATGTGATGGGTAACTGATACATACATTCGACACGACCACCCACGATGGTATTTCTTCTACTTTTTTGCCTGTGGCCATTATTACAGAACAGACACGAATCAGTGTTACTTTTAGACAGTGGCGAATTTCGAAGGATAATCGCATCCCAAAATCGGATTAGCCCTTTTTAAAGCAAACTTTTTTAGCCGAGTCCTATTGTTTCAAAAATTACTAATCCCATGTTTGAAATTCCAACCGAGCTGCATTTTTAACATTTTGACACATCCGAATCTACAATATATGTCCCATCTCTAAATGATAGTTACCTATACGTAATATGAATGAAATTATTAGAAATTTCCACTTATATTTCCTCTGATTGAAATTCGGGTGTATATAACTTGAGTAAAAAGGCTCTCTTTAAAAAGGGACAATCTTAATCGAAGGGAGTAGCGGAAAACTAAAAGGTCGGAATTTGAAACTGTACGAACACACACACACACACATCGTCGCCTTTTGCCAAACTAGATTTTAATGCTTTGGGCAACAGCAAGCACTACAACCGACAAGCTTTCTTTTCTCTATGAGATTATTGGCCAAACACAATAATTGTGTAAAGAATAAGGACGCACGTTTTTTTATCCGAGGAACAAACAGGGGAAAACGGGAAAAATCGCTTCTTTCCCTGCATTTAGACGATAGGGCAAGTGAGTCTCCAGAGAAATAGGGATGGTGCCTCACTCCTCTCCTCTCCTGCATCCATATATACCGAGCGAGATACAGTAATCCAACCCAGCTTTTTCACTAGCGTCGTCGTATGTGGAACGGAGTAATACTTTGGTCAACGTGACTGGAATGCGAAGGCGGACATTGGGAGGCGAAAGCCAAAACCATTTCTAATCCATTGAAAAGAGTAACAGTGGCAGTGATAGGGAGAGTGGGATCGAGCATCAGCTTTTCTTATATATAAAAATATTCAACATTTTATACCCCACTTTCCAGCTCAAGGTGAGCAGATATGATCACTTACGGAGGAACCAAGAGCCTATTTGAGCGTATGGAATGTATGTATATGTACCACCTAGATCAGTGTATACCATGGAAAAAGGTATTAACACAATGTTTTTGTCCTTCCCTTCCCTTCCCTTCAACTATCCATCCAACCATTCCATATATTTCCACTCAGTTCCTTCTCCCCTCAACTCGATTTCCTTTCTCGGCTCATCTGCTGTCCCCGTATAAAAAGCGGGACTCAGTTGTGCCTCACGTCTGGTGGAAGGGAGTCGGCGGAGTCAGTGAGTCTGTTTCTTTTTTGCCACAAGTTTTTCTCCTTGATGAAATGAAAGGTAAACACAGACTTTGTATAAAGAAATGGAGCAGGGGCCACCAGGAATACGGATCCAACCACCTCTGGAATCCGACCGAGAGAGAGGATATGAAGTATGAAGGGAAAAATTATGGATGAGGAAAAAGGTAGAGACCATGAAAGTACACCATATCTGGCGAATTGGTTCGATGCACGAATACACACATCTCATCATCTTCTTACATCTTTTTACGACTTGAACGTTACGCCACTACTGCAGAACTATCATCGTGTGATGAGTGGTATGGTATGGTCATATCTTTTAGATTTTTTCTCTTCTCCTGGCTCCCATGTAGGTAGCAATACGTCTTGTGCAATTTTCCACCATTTTTCAGCTTAACTCGTTTCAATTCTTTGCTGCGAGAGAGAAAAATCGTTTCACTTTGATAACAAAAAAATACCAGTCATGCTCAGCATCATGATCACATGATGAACATGATAAACAATACTCTGTTATTATATATAAACCTTAATATATCCAGCTGCGTTGAGTGCCCGTTATGGGCTATGTACACAATGGGGAGAGGCTGGGCTTGTATATGTATGTACTATGTACGCAGAGCCAGAGCGAAATGAAAAGGTAAGTACATTGTTGAGTCAAAATACCGTGAAAATAATGAAGTTGTGTGTGTGTGTTGTTTTCTCTTTTGTCAAGTCTGTGACATCAACGCATTATTTTTCTCTGGCTATTTTCTGGAGGAAAAAAGGGGGAAACGGGGAAGGCGGACGGAAAGCAAATAAAGCCAAAAGAGGAAATCCAGCTTAAGAAATTATACACATCTTTATATAATACACCACCTTAGCCGGATTCACAGACTAGACACATATGGGCGGCGTCACATATTCCATGATGATGGTACGAACGAACCAATGTAGTTTTTCACGATCCATAAAATTTGAAAACTCCTTTTCTCATCCTATTCCTCTATTTATTGACAGAGACAAATTCCTATTTAAAATAAAAACATGAATTTTCACAATCTCTATATCTTTCCGTTTTCACGGGTCCACGGGTTACATAAAAGTAAGCACGATACATATGGGACGACATAATGTATAGGGCTTGGGCTTGAGTACGTACGTACAGCTACAAAAATACCTTGAAGGATAAACTTCTACTTTTAAAAACCCCCATTCATCTGTTTTTGTTTTACTATATATATTTTACCCTTTTACTCTCCCATTCCTTTTGAATTGTTTCCCGTATGGATGGAGCAAAACGGAAAATATCATTCTTTTTATCTCCCTTCAAACTTGGGCTGCCTAATATATTGAGCCTGGTAGAGGTTATTTTTCAAGCATTTTTCATCTTCATCATGAGGATCACGATCATTGTTTGAAAGCAAACATTGAGAGACAGCTTGGAAGAAAAGAAAGTGTGGAATCAGGATGTACATAATACATTTTAGGTATATCATACGGAAGGAACCTGCTGTTGTTATACATTAGCCCAGCGTTTTTCTCATTTCTCCCTGCAGAAACTCATTCTTTGACAGATTGAATTTTCTGCCATTTTGCCTCTCCCGGTGGATCTGGATTCGTACGTGTACCTTAGCTCCACAAAGAAATCTTGCTATATCTAAACCAAAATCATATTTTTTTCATCATGAAAAAAAATGACTGACAAGGTACACCAGATAAGTAATACATGCAAATGATATCATGCCCGGAAAACTAAAGACACGCCAAAATATATTATTCATGTACGCATGCCATGTAGCCGAGAA
>JAANSN010005915.1:0-11503 GCA_036850665.1 Dicranocentrus wangi
TGCTGGTAAATATGAGTAATAAAAGGGGACTTTTCTGAAGCTCTCTGCTTACTTACCAAATACATAAAATGATAAATGCCGGAGGACGCAATTTGCTCTCAAATAGTCGTCCCGTCCTATAAGCACATTACATCGCAGTTATCACGGACCTTCATCTGAAATTAGTTTCAAGTGTCAACATTGCAAACCATAATAAACATAGTTAAATATCCGAATGACTTTGCTCATGCTCAACACATTTTTTTATTTTTGTGTTTCGGAATGTCCCTCCGCATATGTGACCGACAAATCATTAAAAATCCTTTGGAATTTTGAAAAAAATATATACATACAACCATCAGGTTTACCACGACGAATTCCTCACAAGTCCTAAAAAAGTATCATATTTTTAGAGTTTTGGTTTTATGATTAAAAGGATTCCACGAAATGGTGATGGTGGTGGAGGTGGTGGTGGGGAAAAGGGTTTTGGAGAAATGTGTGTATTTTTTTCGTAATAAAAGTGGTCCACAAACAAGAAAGATTATCTGTGAACATCAGTAATAATAATAAGCAGCCGTCAAGGAGGACACTCACTGCGGGGTGTTGAAAATTTCTTGTTTTACTAACCTGAAAGACAACAACATAAAAATGTTTTTCGGAATTTTCCCAAATTTTTCTTTTCGTTCAACACAGACTGTTTTAGTCTGGCAAATTATTACAAGAGACAGTCTCGCTCGGGTCTGATTTCAACCTTAGATTAGATTTCATAATAACGTGGCCATTTAGTCAACTTTTATGTGCACGTGTAACATGCATTACAACAGGAGGACAGAAGAACAAGAAGAAAAAATTGTGTAGAAAGACAGGCAGATACAGGCAGGCATGCAGGTTTTATATAATTCCTAAAGTAAACGGATGTATTATTTTCATCCAAAAGACGCTCCGCGTCGTGAGGGAGGAGGACAAAGCCACAATGTCAAAAAGGTGAACTTTGTTTTGATGATGTTGCGTTGAGTTGCGTGCAATTTGCGTCGAAAAAGTTTTGATTTTCCCTTGAAAATCCTTTGTTTTCCCAGAGAGCATCCGCGTGTGTACGTATATCTGCGAAACATCTCCTCCGCTCCTCATCATCGTCATCATGATTCATGGAGGTTGATTCACGACAGGAGGAAATGAAGTGATCATCCAATTATCTCCCATGGAATTGCGTGTTTACATAGGTTTGCAGTGTTTATTTTGAAAATGCTGTGTAGCACGACGACGGCCACTCACACTACCTCTCTCATTGAGATCTCATCATTCATCATCATACAATCAACCGCGATTATATCATCAACCTGAGCTGACTGAGCCGTCAGTCTGAGATCCTATATCCTATAGTGAGTGTGTGTGTACAACTAGATTTAAAAGCTCATCCGTATTAGTTTAGAGGTTGAGCCTTAAACAAACAAAAATTACCAGACTAAACAACCAAGTTCATTTTCAATGCAACTCAAACTCACTTTATCCTCAACCGGCAACCCAACCAACTTACTACCAGCCCATCATCATCAGCATCACTATATCCTATAGTGTGTGTGTGTGTACAACTAGATTTAAAAGCTCATCCGTATTAGTTTAGAGGTTGAGCCTTAAACAAACAAAAATTACCAGACTAAACAACCAAGTTCATTTTCAATGCAGCTCAAACTCACTTTATCCTCAACCGGCAAACCAGCCAACTTACTACCAGCCCATCATCAGAATCATCATCAGCATCAGCAGCATTTTTTCCCCTAGAGCGAAACGCAAAAGGAGATGTGGTCATCGACCAATGAATTTATTCACAAAAAGGGAAACAGGAGAAAACTGCACTGCGAAAAAAGTAATAAGTGGAAAAAGAAAAAGGGGGAATAAAGCCAGCGAAAGGGTTGCCGGAGGTCATGTTAATGATGCTATAATAAGCCCACGCAATAATGGAGGCCGCACCACACAACACAACCAACCAGAAGAAGAAAACTATATAACCAGATTGTAAATTTCACGTCTTGGTAGTGTATCTCTATAGTCTCACTGTTGAGTTGTGTGTGAGTAGGCTGTTGGACAGTACCAACTCATCATATACGATAAAATATTATTACGTTTTATAGTCGTTTTTTTTGAGAGATGGCTCAAAGAGAGGGGCTGAAGCTAGATAGACGGATGGTCAATTGTCCTCTTGGATAACAACCATGAGAAAACTGACAGGTGTGCTGGCGGATGATGATGATTATGTTGATGATGGCCGTTTGTAGTGGAGGTGGGGTGAATAAATAAAAAAATATATTATGTATAATATGGTTGTTCCCTCTCCACCACCACCACCAACATTGTTGGATATTTTGATCATTAAAAGGATATTAAGATGTGGGGTCGAGGAGGTATTATTGTTTGCTCAGTCGTTAGGCTCAATGTAAATAATAAGTTTAGTCAGGTCTAGCTCGGGTTCGCGGATGTGTGGAAGGGAGAGGGAGAGAGAGAGATGAGAGGAAAAGCGTATATATACCGGCGGGAACGCAACTGTCTATCATTTTGGCATGCGATGCGATGGCATGAGAGTGCCTGTAAAATTGGCTGGATACTTCCTTGGTAGAAGAAAACGGTTTTGACGTTGCGTTATCTTATCCCTTCTAAACTTGTTAGTCCTGCTGATGTTGTGTCAATTAGCAGGTGGAAGAAGGGATATGGAAGTGAAAGCAATGGGGATGGATGGCCGCAAACTATGTTGAGAAGAGCAGGAAAATACAAATATGGTACGAGAATGGTAGGCTTATGATATTCCTGGTAACTTGCACATTTTGACGACTGTAAATTAATTAAGTTTAGCAATGTCACCCCACAATAATTAGGTTTGCAATTTCTCAATTTGGATAAAAAAAAGGTTAATAATTTATATCTAAAAAGTTAAGAATAAAACAGTGCTTATTCGGAATCTACCTGTTTAAAATAATATATTACCCATCTCCAGAGCCTAGACACTGAGCAACTACAAGTTTGTAAGACGTGGATGGAACTGCTAATATAAATGCCGAATATGCCGATGCAATGTCCCAGCCAGCCACTCCTGAATCTGACTGAATGTCCCCAAGGATAGTGGACATGTGTATCCATCCGCAGTCGAATTTGTTTTTATGCATTTTCGCCACAGGAGTCAACTCCAACTTGTATTTACTTTTGACGTAATTGCTGTTTATTTATGTACTCGGTAATAGCTCCTCCTCAAAAAAAAAACTCGATACACGTGAAAAAAAAGAATTGATTCTTCATTTCCCATTTGTCCCTCTTGTAAAATGTTATTTGTACAAAACACCACTACTTTGTGATGTAAATGTGGTTTCTTCAAATCAAGTCCCATTTAGACAAAGCGCTTTTTGTTTTTTATGGGAAGGGTTGCACTGCTAGAGTGGATGCTGCTTCTGCTGGATGGAAGACAGTTTTTTTAAAGAGACAAGAAGAGCAACCAGAGTTTAAAAAAACAGCAGGTAGTTTTTAGGATACGAGAAGAAGGGATGGATGATGCGATGTCCTGCATAAAATGTTAGCGATAAGGCCAGCAGCCAAGCCTTCAGCTTTCCCTGTTCAATTTGTCTCTCTGTGTGAACTCACTCATATCAGATTAGCATATTTTATCTTGTCACTAGTCAGGTTTAAAAAAAGGCAAAGTGGGATCATGTCAACATCGTCAGTCCCTTATTCATCCCTTCATTCTACACAGACACACACACTCTTGTACTCTATCAGGTTTTGTTGGTCCAGGATCCAGTAAACGGATTTTTGAAAAAAAAACTTTTACTTCTGAAACTAAAAATTTAGCCAGAAATAATAATAACACAAGTATAACTTTATTATTAGATTTGTCACGGTCTTGAATCTATTTTGATTTACATGTTACCAAAAAAATTCTCTCAATACGGGAACTGAAACTAACGGTTTCGCCGAGTAAACCTTGTTCCAACTTTTGGGTCTTTGGAGAAATTGGGTCATCACATCATCGTTTTGATTAAATTGGAGTTCTAGGATCTTGTAAATATCCAGATCAAGTTACACACACTGAAAGTTCAGGATTCCCCAGAATAGAGAGTGTGAACTCACAATTTATCTTGATCTAGTTGTAAAGACAAGAGAGAGATTTTTCAGAGGTGTTACGTGTTCCTATTCCCGATCCCCTTACATTATTAACATATCGCTACATCAATTAAAATCAACTTGGGTGACAAAGTATCTATATCAATCCGATTGCTTGCTCTCTGTTACAGTTACACTCTTAACATTTTCCCCCTCTCACATCTAAGTTTGAACACTTGCAATTGGTATATATATATATTCCAAATGACGTTTAAGTTTAACTTAAAACTCAAAGAAAATAATAAAAACGCAGTTGACAAGCCACCTTGAACTCATCCATCGCACCAACAAGATTCCACGCACTTGAGTCACTTTGCCATCTCCAAAACAAAACCTATCACCATTATCTCTCTCATTGAGAGAAGAAAGCTGAATTTAGAAAAGAAAAAAAACGCATCACGTTCAGAAAAGGATGAGGCAGGATAGAAGCACACGTTTTTGAATGAAAGTGATGTCCTTTATTTCCACTCAAGATGAAATAGGAAAAACTGACTTTTCCTCTCGTTATATCAACATCATCACATCACATCACCCAAAAAAAAAATAAAAAAAGAGAGGACGACACACAAAAGGACAAGTTTTTCCCTTGTTCCTGAATTAGTCACGCTAGACAAATGTGGAGAGTGTGTGAGAGGTATGAGGAGGGAGAGCGAGCAGAGATGGTGTGATTTTGATGAAATTATTTCCTCCACCAAATCCTCCCTATCACAAGAATCTATAAAATTCCAAACATAATTCTGGTTTGAATTAGACGTAAATTAGGACGTGGAGTACATAACTTTGCCGACGCCCATGTACCAGAGAGGACAAAACGATATTAGGTGAGTACAATGTCCCTTGTCCAATGCCTTTTTACTGCTTTTTTCTCACTCGTAAAAGGTGACATTGTGAAACAAGTGCTGAGAACAAGGCAAAGACAACTCTGCAGAAAGGAACAGAGGAAGAGATGCGAGGAATATGGTGATGAGGAAGTTGGATTCGTTAAATTTAAATTTGGAGATGGAATCAGGTGGAAAAACAGACCAGGTAAGGACGGTTGTGAAACACTAATAAAAACTCCTTCGAGGGAAGGTATTTTACATACAATAATTGTGAGTTTTTGTGTGATACAACATCCCAACTGCAGTCTTGTTATCGCTCCATTGGAAAAAGAGTGAACAAGCAAATTTCACCATCAGCTTATATAATTATAGTATCAAGCATGTTCATAAATAACTATGTATCTTAAATACTGCATTGGTAATTATTACTTTTACTGTGTAATATCCTCCGAGAATGACTAGCCTTCGTACCTATCGCATTTTTAGTTATCCAGTATTTAGAAACAGCGCATAATGACGTTCAGCATTTACTAAATTCACAAAATTCATTTTTATTTTCCATGTTGATATTCTCATGCTATCCACAAAGAACAAACTAACCCTGCATAATTCCAAAGGAATTCATTCCACCTCTCACGGACATGTCCCTGGAATTTCATTCATCAAACCCTTCATAACTCTGTAGTGGCAAAACGAAAGTAAAGCACAGTCATGTCATATTATATGATATTATCATGATATTCACTCAACTTGTTTCCTATATATTTCTCATAATGCACCTAGTTCGATTCTTATCAGATTTCTTCTTTGAATGAGTGCATTCCGTTTCAAGAAAATCCATGCATGGCTGCATTCTGATTTACCGAGGAAAACAATTTCTTTCAAACTGCAGTCATCATCATACAGTCACTCCAAACTCCAATGCTGATCTCCTCTCCTCACCAGATGAAATCCGATAACTGGAAATGATCAGAGTTTTCACTGGTGGGAGGGAGGCGATGACGAAATAGCGTAAGTCATCGTGACGACGCTGACATACCCACCACCTCACGTTACTGTTCAGTGTAACATCAGGTAAGCACAAAAAAAACTCATAATCATGTGATGTGTATTTCATTGCGTCATTTAAAGAATAAAAAAACTAGTCAAGTCATCATCGGAAACTTTTGGAAAATGATAAACCTATTAACCTATGTTACATGAAAGAGAAACTCTCACATCAGAGTGCACATTCGAACTTTTTTTTACAGAACTAAACTAATTTGTATGGACATTATTGAGCTCTTGCTTGCTGTATTACATCCTGTGTACGCTGCGATGCAACTCTATGTAATAATAATAAATTGTTAATCAGCTCAAATCGCTTTTGACAAGTGAATACACACCACCGGTCACCAACTGCAGTAAGTTGCATTTTGAAATGAAGATAAAGGGATATCCTCATGTTTGAAAAGATGTGTAAGCTGTAATTGAGTTAATATTAGGTGCAGCAGTGCAGTGCACACGACACACAAAAACTGAGAGAGAAAAAAAGAAAGAAAATTCCAATCGAAAGTTGAACACTGTATTTCCTTTATCATCATCCCGTTTCCCTTTATCATCCATCCAACCTTTGAAAAGTCTCACTTTTTCTTCAAAATGAAACAAAGAAGGCGTTATGTTTTCCATTATATTGATTACATTGAATTACGCAAAGAATAACAGAAATACGTATACCTAGGCTGACAGAGTCCACCTGTCTCAACAAAAATCGCTGGGCCAAGGAAGTCAAAAAGGAACATGTAAATACTTTGATAATGGGATAATATTATATACATATGGCAGTTGGCTGTCCACTTGAACCTTCTTGTGTCACGTACACGTACGATGTGTTTTTCTGATCAGAAAGAGAAATCAGAGAGATCATGCTTCGATGACCAGGGGAAATCCTATTATAAACTTAAGCCTAATAGGCCATCAGTTTAATTTAAGAATTTTTTTTTCTTCTCCTCATACTCGTATGCTTATTCCACTTTGAAAGGATTCAATAATGACATAACGTACTTATGTGCTCCTATTAAATATAGTTTGGTTTGCTACAAACTCTGATGTGTAATCGGATTAAAACACGAACGAAGGAAAAAAAAGAAAGAAAGAGAAAAGTATAACAGGGAAGCCGAGCAAGTTCAGTTACACTAGCAGCACCTCACCTCAGTCAGCTCAGTTCACTTTGCCGGGGTTTCATATTGCATGAACATATTGACACCATGTTTTAGTCCTGTAATTCGATTTGACTCTTGATCCCGCTCTCTATGGCCTATGTATAGACTAAGGTATGGTATAAAAGGGGTAACGCCTATAGTGTATTGTTTCATAACCACAATAATTAGATCACACTAATGAGCAACGACTCGTTAAAGTGGGTCCCCGGCAGGCTAAGCTGGATATTCCGGTTCTCTGGTATGACATGCATGTGCATACCTTGGCTTTCCTTCTGACTTGCTATATATCACCAACAATAATAATTTGAGTTATGTCTTTATTTCTTCACTCACGGGGACTGTGGAGTTGGTTGTGGATGGATCGGGCTATTCCTTCGTTGGAGCAAATTGAATTAGACTGGATTCCTACAAGACAGTTTTTATATGCGCAAACGGGACCAAACAAGTCTGGGATAATTTACAGTTTTTAATTATTTGCTAATTGGCTGCGTGAGGGAGTGAGTACCAGCCAGATGGTCTGTATAGTTTGCTGCTGTGCCGAGAGTACATAAAGGTATGCCAAATGTGAAATGTGTTTTGTGACTGATTGATCAATCCCGTGCGTAGTCATGTATATCAGGCATGATGATGATCATAATAATGGATGTTCAAGGATAGCTCAATTATCACTTCCAGATTCGGCTAGGAGATGCCATAGAAGAGGAGCATGATGATGCAGCAATTGATGCTGGGTTATGGGCTTTTGATTTATGTCAGTTATTTTCTGCTCTGCTGTACGATGAAGATATAGACTCAAACAAAAGTGCATAAAAATTTATAATGATCTATCACAAATCTCAAATCGAAGCCAGTGATCTGCTTTTTATTTGATTTGTATTTAAACCGTTTTAGAATTTTGAAGTTGATTTGTCGAGTACGAGAATTTTTCGCATTTCACATCATGGCGTCTGCATCTGCATCCGTATACCACAAAGTTATGACAAAACTAGATAAGTTTGTGCCAAAACGACTGTTACCTTTATGGCAACATCCTGCTGGTAAGTTCAAGGATATGCACTAACACTTTGCACTAACACTCGTAACGTAAGTGACTCTGCAAACAAAAACAAATTGTTTACTCGATGCGATGATGCAGAGACCTGACGTACATCACTTCGTCAAATAATATTTTTTTTAAACTTCGTAGGACCAAAGACGATCTTTTTCTGGGCCCCTGCTGTAAAATGGGTACTGTACATGAATCCATAATAAAAATCCCTCCACGATATTTTGTACCATTCCATTCGCATTCCATTATTTTTTTTATTAAAAACTGCTTTCGTTTCAGAGTTTAGTTATCGCCGGCCTCGGTGACATTCAGAGACCCGCTAGTTCCGTGAGCATTCCGCAGACTCTAGCGCTGGCCTTTACAGGGAGCGTTTGGGCCCGCTACGCCCTCGTCATAATCCCCAAAAACATGTCGCTGTTCACAGTCAACGTTTTTGTGTTCGGGACAGCTGCCTACCAACTGGCGAGAGGCGTTAATTACAAGTATTCCAATCCCCCGAAGGACGCGGACGACAAGCCGGAGAGCAAAGGGAAACGGGAATAATGATAATAACCAATTTTGTCTGGTCACTCTAGAATCATATGTACTTCTTGAATAAAAGGTGCAGTTACACTTAATTAAAGCCTCCATTCAGGAATTCCAGACCTTTAATATTCATATTGTGCTCCTGGGTGCATTGACACAAGATCCATTATGAATCCTACAAACATTGAATGGAAATTCTTGGATGGACTAATGGCACAATTCCAATTCCAGCCAGACGAGAAAGAAACATCATCATTCCAATCGTCTCAATACGACATCGTTAGGATATATGTATATACCTTTAACTAATAATCCTATGGCGCACGATGAACATTTAAATTTGACTTTGTTCAATTTTTTTCTTCTTCCATTCACACATCTCTTTCACACAAGTTGATCCGCCCTTTGGCATCGTCTCATCATCAGTGTCTCTCTGGCCCTTGTACACAATTTTTTTTCTCATGAGATCCTTACTGAACCGACTGACTAGAGATTTTCAATCACCGAAACTATGCATATCATTATATCATTACCTATATGGCTATCACTCGTCACACTCTCATCATTCATACGTTTGACATGTGCCAATGTCTTGTTTAAAGTGGATCTTTCATTCATGAAAATGAAACATTCCTCTGGATGATGTGATTTGTGATACATGAAGGAAGAAATAAGACAAAATCTCATACATACCTAGACCATCGCGTCGTCGGTCGTGTACCCATTTCCCATTAGCGGGTGTTGCATGTAAAAGTCTTTTTCTCAAAGCGACTTCTTCTTTACAAGGAGAGATGATGAACTCTTTTATCCGTGAAAAGATATGCGTCAGCGGAGTCTTGGAATGAAAATGGGCATGAAACATGGTAGTTTAAGGGTGCGAAAGGGAGAGAAAGAGAACAACTATGAAGAAAATATGTACATGAACACTACAGTTCATAATTTCATATTCTGGTGTTCATATTGTCGACAAGCTACGTTTTCTATAATTGTCAAAAGCATTTCTTGCTACCTTCCTAAATTGTGTGACTCAAGGTGTTTTCGATAATAATATAGCGGAGTATTAGTCACGCATAAACTAGTCGTCACATATTCCTGTTTCAAGTAGTAGTAGTCCCGTGTAATGTCTTAACTAAATTCAAGATTTTTTTTTAATTATTGTAAAATGTAACAACTTTTCCTATCCAAAAATGAAGCCTTTTGAAGGCATTTCAGTAGGTTTATATGCAGCCTCATGTGATGCACATTATTGTTCAGGAATCTTCCTGTCAAAGGACTTACTCAGCTGTGGTATGATGAGCACTTTTTTTTTATTTATTTCACGCTCCAAGAAAAACAAGGTGCAAGGATTCTAAGGGGATTCTAAATTTAGAAAGTTGAAGATTGACACAAAACTAATTAATTTTTGCTTCGTTTAGTTCTTGCCTATTTGGATATGAATTGTAGGTTGTAGACGTAGAGCACATTAGTCAGGCTGACAGGAGGGGTTACACACAGTTTGATGATTTCACTCCACAGTATTCTTAGAATAATACTATATTATGACGGGTTTCTCTGTACAATAAAAAAACGGGCTGGTTTGGTCGACAAGCATTGAAAAAAGGATTTTGTTGGTGGATATATTGGCTGTCGGAAAGGGAAATGTCACTTTTGTAATTATTGTCATCACATCACATTGCTTTCGGTGAAGCCCTGAAGCCAAGACAGGGATAAAATACATTAAATTGTGAATAGATTGACACTCCATTTTAACCACTTCCAATCCAACCAAAGTCCACTGTGTTGTTTCCGTTATTTTTTTTGTAAAATGGCATTTATAGTGAGCTGCACTTCAAATCAAATTCCAGTTGACCCAACATTGACTTGAGGAAGGCTCTCGCATTTTCGTTGTCACACATTTTAAAGGAATCTACAAGGCATTCTTTGGCAACTTGAAATTTCCTGGAGTTCAATCAAAACACATTTTTCAACGAGTTATCACTGATAGAAAATTGATAAATTAAAATTAAAAATGTAGCGTATGAGCATAATATACTTACTGACAAAATGTTACTTGCTGTGTCAGAACCTCCCGTTTTTGAACACACTGCTCGATTGTACCTTCCAGCTTGCGAAAACATGCTAATGGTAACTTTTCCCATGCAAAACCATGCTCATTATTATTAACATCTTCCGCAATTGTCATTTCGGTGGTGGATTCCAACGCTCCTATTTTTTAAAGTTAACTAAACTAACATACGTCCACCACAGATCCGAATACTTTCTAAACCTTATGTCGGTATGTCAAAGGTAAATAGGGCTAAAAGGGGATTTTACGACTTTGCCACTTACCAGTATACTGAAACTTATGATGGCATATGAAGTTGGTGTGAGCGTCAGCCAAGCGAAGTGCATTTGTTCCTGCTCTGCCATCCTCCAGCCGCGATCCTAAACAAGAATCCAGTTTGGATGCGAGTCTACTAGAGCATTTCCTTCGTCTCGGCCAGGCAGCACAAAACTCGTCAGTCAGTCTTCTTTGTACAGGCTCATCGTCTTTCCTTTTAGACGCGGAGCTCTTTGTTACAAACTCCTGGCGTTGTTGTGCCTGCTCCTCACAAGTCAAGTGACTCTGAAACCATATAAATTGGCTTATTACTATCACACCTGTGCAAATTCATCACGAGTGTATCCTATCTTTTATTAAATGTACCTAGCGTACTTGTAGAAAAACAACCCAGGCGTTTAAATTCCCAACGTTGTCACAACTCTCGACCAGCGTGTTTAGGTAATGTAGGGTTCGCTTCGCCCCG
>JAANSN010005916.1:0-11502 GCA_036850665.1 Dicranocentrus wangi
CTCAGGAATCAGGATCGGTCTTGTTTTTTCCATATCTTATCACACCGCATATGTTATATATTAAGCTAATTTGTTGCCCAATTTAGTATTCAAGCCTTATTTCGTTATCATAACATTTTGGTAAAGTAAACTTACCTTTGCCCGAGATTGTTCAGTGAATAAGAATCGGGGAAAACCACAACAAGCTTATCGAGCTTGCCATGTCCTTGTCCAAAATGTAAAAATGATGTAACAAAAGCTGTGTTAAATATAGAGGCATTAAAAGCTTTTCAAGTGACTTTTCTACACGTACAAGGTGAGTTGTGAGACGAGGTCCTAATTTTCCAACTGGAGCGATCTCTACAAACAATCTACAAAATAGCATGGAGGTTTCACCACACGAGGAAACACTGTGTCAAGAAAAAATGACATTCAATTAGCAGCAGTTTTATCGTATACTGTTTTTCATAACATAAATGTTCATTGCTTGATTTAGCACGTTCAGGTCCACCACCAGGCCATGTATTTATTAAGCTGGGACAATCAATTTTTACTCAGAGATTACATCTCAACTCAATTTAAACTCAAACATCAACATTACAAAAATCCTACAGAATATTAGTGGGCACGCGTAAGCAATTATTGTCGAGGCCGAGGTGTATACTATCGTATATCTTACATGGATTTATTTAATGCCAGTTGCAAACACAAACAAGAGTGTATATTATGGTATTATTATTCCACCAAATCTTGTCACTCGTTTACAACTTTATTGAATTTTATCTGCCGTCACGCAGTGAGTCGATGAAATGAACTGTACTTTGCTCTGCTAAGCTGTCATCCAAATTATGTATTCCACTGTGAGTACATTGATAAGGTATGTAGTGGGAAGGAATATAATAAAGAAATGTCAAATTGGAAGTCTCATTTACACGGCAATTCCCACTACTCACAGCTTTACCTTCATACGTGACTGCAATAAACATTTCTTGGTTTTCAAAGCTTTTACAAAGCATACTATGAATACATGATCCATGTCGAATCTTATCAAATCAAGCATCTGTGAAACATTAAGGAAATCCCCAGAATGAGTATTATTACACGCCGCTTATAAGAAATTTCAATGCAAAACCTGACGTGCACAGGACAGTAGTCTCAACTCAATTGTCTCCAAAAAGTAGCCATATATTGCTTATTTCTTCATATCGTGAGATACATGTCCAGAGATTTTGTATCAACCTACACATTAAAAGTAAACAGTTAAACATTAGGCATCGCCCATCAGTCACCTGCAGTACATACCGGGCACAATAGTACCAAGTTGGGGTTACACTTCTGGGCACTTGCGGCCCACAGTGGCGATGCAGGAACCTTACAGGAATCCCTTATGTTCGGCATTTTGACAGGAGTAGGGTAAGGCAAAGTTGAAGTGGGTCACATTGAGAATTTTTTTTTACTTTTACGTTAAATCGACAAATATCAATTCTGCCTCAGAACTGAAGTAGATCAAAACAAATGGCGCGTCCATGAAGTTATTAGTAGAGCACCTGAGGCCGTGACTGATCCTGGTTTTTGCAGTTGGACACACGACGTTTACGATGTCTTTGTTGGACCTGCCATCCATGAAATGTAATGAAGCAACAACTTTTTGCGAACGAACAAAAAATTAATATGGTTAAAATTTAAATTGATAATTGATTTTCCTTCATCCTTAATAGAGCCACACATAAAAGCAATTCTACTTGGAAGACAGATACACATATGCTGGAACCTTACGGTGACAGCGCGGCCATATGGCTTCTTACTTACTTTTTGGGAAACCCAGATAATAGTGAGATTTAACAAATTGAAAAGTTTACTTATCATGTAATTATATAGCTCATAATATGTACCAAATATATATTAGGTGAAACTACACTCGTGGTTGTGGACACCGACTACAACCATTTTTGGCTACAATATCGCTGTACGCAAGATGATGCCGGTGTTCAACACGATAAGATCTATATTCTCACACGGGATTTCGATATTAGCGAGGACGAGTTGAGTGGTTACGAGGCGCGTGTGGAGGAGCTGGGTTTTCCACGGGAAAATGGAATTAAAATTTCACTTTGTTGAAGAGTTTGTGTCTAAAACATTTTATTGTTAGCATAATTTTTATAAAAATAAATTACCTAAATCTGGATAAGGCTATAAGCTAAACCGTTAAGAATATTTTATTGTTTTGCAATTATCATCATTATACCGGCATAGTAATAAGCCTCATTTCCAGGCATGTATGGGCACGTATGGGGTGTTCCACGGGTTTGCATGCACTGACATGTCATTTGTCAGACCTCCATGTCAAAGCATATAAAATGTTCATGGTAAACCTGCATCTGTCCCAGGATATATGGTGTATTGCCACGAAGTGAAATAGTAACATACACAGCCTCTAACCTGACGTTTTCAGTATTACACCCACTCGTTTTTTTTCAAAACTGCCAAATTATTTATAAATTTTTGCGTAAGTAAAAAGTGAAATGCGAATCTTTCGCTTAATTGTGCAAATCCAACTTGGGCTCTGTGGGTGAGTAAGTAGTGGTTTTCAAGACGGGAAATGGCCGAAAGTGTTGATAAAAATGTCATGACACACAAGTGGTTGGGAAATACTCTAACAAAAAATAGACACGTCATCCAGTGTGAACGTGACGGTTCATCTGAAAAAAATCTGAGCTGGCTTGAACAGCAGCACTTTGAGTAATAATATGCCTATACCGTACTGAGGGGCAGAGCAGAAAGGGGACAAAAGTTTGTCCATCCCTTCTTGGTTTTAATAATATTTCGTGCTCAATCCACACAAATGCATATAACTTACACATGTTAGTGCAACTTACTTGTTGTAATACCAAAGTCAATAGTCGTATGGGAATTGGTAATATAGGCAGAGCCAGTTATGAAGTAAACGATTCCACAGCTTATATAAGTGTTGCTCGCTCGGTCCATCTAGGCCCATCCCTCCTTGCACGCTTTCAGCCAATCAACCCCACTATTTCACTGTCTTTGCAATTTTGTGATGGCTTCCCCGCTCTCGTAATGCATATTTCAAGTTTCATTTTTTGGATAAAGCTTTATGCTAAATATGCTAATAATGCTTACAAGAAGTGGATTTACTTACATGAAGTGGAATGTAGTATAATGTGAACATGAGTGGTTTTGAAGAATTGGATGGAATGCTTATTGAACATTGGACACGGACGGTGTGTGGACCAGCCTAAGCATGCATTCAAAAATAATGAGTACAGGATTTGGAAAGTTCCTTTCATAACTCAAAATAAATATTCTAATAACACAGGAGTACACCCAACAATAACGATCATTGACGATAACAAGTACTCAGCGAGCATGGGACACGATATCGGTTCCTCAATGTATAGCAAATGATGTATAACTGACAAAATTGCTGTTACATACAGACGTGGGTCACACACGAATGTAAATACGCTTAGACTACAGCTACAGGATCCACAATGTAGATAGTCAAAAGTATGGAATCAAAGGGTAAAATACTACATCTCTCACGTAACAATTCAAGTGTGATGTAATAATAATTAGTGGGTTGTAATAATATAGCACAGTGGGGAGGGGGAGGACTAGAGGGATTTTTACAATGCCTACAAAATGTAGTCCTGGAACATAAATCAGAAATCATTCATGTATATATTCATATACACAATAGTCTCAATACTATGCTGTACTCAAAATCCATTTTAATCTGGATTCGCTGATTGCATTGGTAACAATATTATTATTATATCTACAAGACAAAACCTGTTATCAAGGTAAATTTGTATATTTAGTGACTTTACTTCATTTTGCCCACCACAACACGCCCGGGTGTCTTCATAACCTATTCCTTCTTGACAGTGATACCCCTCGAGCTTTGGCTGATAAAAGTCTACGTCCACTCCTTGCATAGTCAGCATCAAGATTTTAAAGCAAACCTGCGCAATAAATTGCATTTATTGCATAATTACCACATTGACACCACGTAAATGAGGAGTGCAATCAGCTCAATGGAGGAAGTTAATGACTTGACTTACTCTGTAGGCAAAATATCAACTAAGTAGTATATCATATCTCTCTGCTTTGCTTCACTTAAACATGCCAGAGGTATCACTTTTTATGAATAGGTTTCATAGTCATATTTAATATAAGGACAAGTTAATTAATAAATTAGCGCGTAATACGCACGTCAAAATGAAATCCTGTTTTAAAATGTTCCTACAATTATTAATTAGACTTGACAAAATGCAGTTTCCCCTTTTTATATTATTTATTGAAAACTGCGAGTAAAGTAAAGTAAAGTAAAATGTCTTTATAATCAGCTCCGTTCAGATTAACTCTGTTCTTCCACGAATGACTTTGCCTTTGTCTCCGTAAATAATCTGCTAAGCTACGTCTACAAACTACTATGTTGAGACTTAGGCATCGTCTTGCGATGATCATCTTATAAAGAAGGGTAACTCTATAAGGATGTTGTGATGCGATACCACTACCCTTGTGGCGTGCTCATAGGGCCCCTAGAGCGATAACACAACATACCTGTTCCGTACTGGCCGAAGCACACACCGAGACCGAACAGGATTAACAAGAAGCCATTACTCCTGTTGAACGGTCACCCATCCAACAGTTTCAACAAAGGCCGGTTGCTTAACTTAAGTGAACTGACGAGAACTGTCAAGCCCGTACCACGCTTGCAGTAATGTTCACGTGATGGGATAATGTTCGCCTAGACAACAGTTGCTTTACTTATGGAATAAGTTTATGGAAATAATTGCCTAATCTAGGCCAAGGATCAACCGACGAGAAAATCTCAAATGCGAACAAAATATTTTTATTCATAAACAAATTAATTAAGTAATATTCAGTAAACAAATAATTAAAAATAATTATGTAGTAATTCTTCTGCATATTTTTGGTGCTTCATCATTCATGAGCAACCACATGGATTTGCATTACAGCAAGAAAATGTATTTTTTCATCACATTGACGAAACTACTGCTTACCAATTTTCCTGTTTATTTGTGACTCATTGTGCTATTTAGAGCTCCACAATACTCCCAGATATGGTCCGCCCCAGTTCCCTCCCTGCAATAGTAGCCGTCCAGCTTTCCCTCATAAAAGCTCGGGTCCTTGCAAATCCAGTGGATGCTCTCGTCACAGTCCAGCCGTTCCGGCGTGCAAAAGCCCCAGTAGCACGTTTCTCCTCCAACCCAGAGCCCTGCAGCGTTGTTCAAGACGGTGCTGAAGGGTTGTTCCGGAAGTTGATAAATATCGTTCCAATTGAGGAACAGCTTCACGTTCGGGCCGATCCCTTCAAAGGCGGCAGGGCTCAACTTGTCCAGGGTGAGTCCAAGGGCGGCGAATTCCGTTCGCTCCAGGGCAGGCAAGTTTGCAAAGACTCGAGCTCCCAAGTAGTCCACTTTGTTGTAGTTGATGACGAGCTTTTTCAGATTGGGCATTGGCTCGGGGAAGGGATCGTCTGGAATGTAGCTGATGAGGTTGGAATGTATATCAAGCTCCTCCAAATTTGTAAATCTGTTGAGAACTTTGAAGAGTTCATGGTTTTCTTCCGTGCTCTTGAGACCTTGAGAGGCCGCGATGAAAGTCCTGGTGGTCTCGTATGTCGAGTTGAAGGCGTCGGGGTGGATCGAGTTGATGTTGGACTCACTGTAGATGTTAATCTCTCTGGCTTTGAGGGTGCCGAAAATGTTGGCTGGGATGTCGGTGATGGGGTGGTAGCCAATGTGGAGCTGGTCAAACACAAAGTTGTCATCAATCATGGGGCTGACCCGCTCAAACACGGCCTTGAGGTCGGTCGCCTCGTGACAGAAAATCCGAAGGGCGTTCTCCCAACATTCGCATGGTGCGAGGGCCTCCTTAAAGGGAACTGTGCAAACTTGGGCGGAGGTGAATGTCACGCCAATAATGGCGGTGGTAAGAAGGGTTAAAATGCTGCGGATCATGATTTTTGGAATTGTGAGAGAAATATTTTTTTTTAAAAAGATATATATTATGGATGAGAAATTCCGCTGTTCTCTGTTCCTACTGAGGTATACACTCCAACTGAAACATTGGCTTTTATACAAGAGCACGAGAGGAAAGAATTCCTTTCGACAAAGACTCAATTGACTATAGACAATTGACAGCAGCACAGGTTACTTAATTACGGGAATTCCGACCAAAACAGCTTATCAATAAGTTTCAGCATAATCAATATTCGTATGGAAACCGTCAGGCTGATATTTTTTTGCTATCTAGGATTTCAACCAATTTTTGATTCACATGCCAATCTGAGAAAGGACAAGTCCATCCAACTTGTCAGCAAAAACAAACTTGTCAAGTAATGGAACAGTAATAATTAATTTTTTTCTAACCTTTGTCATCCTCTTCTGTCTGACACACCTTTCATGAGCAAGTTGATGCGGACTTTAGTGCTCCTGCACTAATCAGCCGCAGGATCAATGTTCAATGTACAAAATAACAAAATTGATGTGGGAAGGCCGTGGATCACATGGCTTGTCCAATGAATGGAACACTCGTTTTGTAATGAGTAGTGATGACAGACAAACTAAATTCCCCCTGAGTTGCTCCACCCGGGATCCCTACCGATTGGCACATCATCATCAGTGACAACTGACAACGAACGTGACTAATTTAACAAGGCAGGCATGGTGCATATATATTCATCATCATCAGAAGCTTATCATGGTCCACATGCTGATTTATTGGAAAACCAGAGTTTGAGGGGAAAAAACAGAATCATTATTATTTGTCCACCACAAGTGCTTTTCTCTTGATGCATATATATACCTATGCTCCTATTGGGCATGATTTAATAACCTATTTACAAGTACTGCTTGCTTTAATGTAAATATTTACCAAGCCTTCTAAGGGAATCATATTGCTTTTCTGGAAAGTGTTATTTTCAACTACGTCTCAAACTCGCCTTAATTAAGCATGATTTTTTTTAAATATCCAAACATTTGCCTAAATTATAAACACATCTCATTTGGCACCGCCGTCACATCACATACTCCCCAATATGTCCCAATATTTAATATTTACAAAACGATTCTTGTACTGAAATATGCACGGCAAATATGATTAGTAATATCGTAATGAAAAATGAATGCATACATGAAAGGCAAAAATACTTGCATTTACTCAACGTTGTTGATTTCAAATTTAATATTGTAGTTCCAATAGCACGCGGTCCAAAATTCACCGAAGAACCTAATTCAACTGATTCAGGATTTCACGCGTGTGATATACTATTTTGAGCTTCACAACACAACCAGATGTGCTCGTAGGGCGAGCCCCATTCACAATAGTAGCCGTCCAGCTTTGGCTCATAAAAGTCTACATCCTGGCATATCCAGTGGATCCCTTCGTCACACTCAAGCCGGTAATTAACGCAGGAGCCAAAGTCGCACAATTGTCCTCCAACGAGCAGCTCCGATGCGTTGTTCAGAACAGGGGCGAAAAACTCTTCGGGAAGTCTTGTAAGTTCCGTGTTATGATTGAGCCACAATTCCACGCCCGGGCCGATCCCTTCAAATGCTGCGGGAGAGAGCTTGTTCACACTTAGCCCACAATACTGCAAGTTTGCAACTGACAGAGCTGGCAAGTTTTCAAAGAATCGAGCTCCCAAATAGTCCAACGAATTGCCGATTGTGAAGGTAATCAAATTTGGCATTAGCTCGGGTAGCGCGTCGTCCTGAATGTGGCTGATTTGTTTGCCACCAATGGCTCCTCAGAGCGTTATTTTCTGCTCGGAAACGCGTGGTGGGCTCATAGGTTGAGCTGAAGACCTCAGGATGGATCCAGTTGAGATTGCTGTTGTGCTCCAACCTCATTCTGTTGAACTTGAGGGTGCCTAAGATGTTCGCGGGGAGTTCATTCAGGCTTTGGTTCGAAATGGTGACTTCTTCAAATACCAAAGTGTCGTTTAGCAGCGGGCTGACCCGGTCGAAGACAGCCTTCAAGTTGGGGTCAACACTCCATTCGATGCTAGTATAAATCTCCTGACAAGTGCAAGGTTCAAGGGCTTCTATCAGTGGGATGGAACAGAGTTGGGCGGACGAGGTGGAAGCTTGTAGCAGCAGCAGAGCAAGGGTTAGCAGGGTTAAAATGTTTCTGGACATTTTGAAAAGTTTTTGAAGTTGAATTTTTTGTTGTGACAAGAATGTATGCATGTTTGTGGGAAAGGTGTGTGCTTTGAGCTGGGTGGCCCGAGTTTTGTTAGTACTGTAAATGTGGCATATACGGAGAGCTGACAGGGTTTAATTTATTTATGGTCAACCTTTGGACAACAACGTTGTTATCATCAATCAACAGCCTTCAACGTTTGTGGAACATTGTGTAGCTTATGGCAAGTTGGAAAATTTCCAAATAACTTTGATAATGATTTAATATTAAAAAAACTTGAGTTGATGAATCATGTTGTGAACATTATCAAATCTTGCTCTGAGCACCAATTATTCTGATGCTGTGCTCAACGCAGTGAGTCATTATTAACTTGATTGATTGACAGGCTAATTGGTAATTACGGAATACATCCATATTCGACAGGCCTGATAATGCATGCATTAACTGAGTGTTATTGAAAGAAGGGTTATGAAACATACATCAAGATGTTTGGTGTGGGGTTTCCCAAATACTGTGTGTATAGCTTTTGCCTGTAGACAATTACAAAGTATAACTTGTTATGATGATGACTTTATAAACGACTTGTGTGAAGACACGTGTGTTTTTTCCCAGCTCACTTCATTCATTATCAAAGCGTGTTTTCAATCCTGTTTGAGACGATTGAGTGAGAAGAAATGATTTGTATAGATTTTTGTTCCCAGCGTCCTGCATGTACTAGGTATGCTATAAGTAGAAAGATCATATAATATTTGTGCGGATAATGTTAGGTAACGAAATGCAGCCAAAAAATAGCTCAAAATCCTCTTAAAGGATTACTTTTAATCAAGATTTATTGCAAATATTCAAATTACAAAATGTTTGAATGAATCAGTTATTATTGCAAACCCGCTTCAAACAATTAACTATTTCCTAGTGAATTGTACCATTCGTCAGACCTTCACAATACGTCCAGATGTGATCATAGCTTTGACAATAGTAGCCGTCCAGCTTTGGCTCATACAGACCTACATCCTCGCATAGCCAGTGGATCCCCTCGTCACAGTCAAGTCGCTCAGGATAACAGGCGCCCCAAAAGCACCAGCTTCCCCCAACGTATAGCCTTCCCCCGTTCTTCAACACGGGTCCGAAAATCTCTTCGGGTAGTGTCTGAATGTCCAGGTTCCAGGTCAGTCTCACATTGGTATTTGGACCGATCCCTTCAAAAGCCGCAGGAGAAAACTTTTCCAGTGTTAGGCCACTTTGATCAAAGTCCGCTTCCTCCAGGGCTGGCAGGTTTGCAAAGACTCGAGCTCCCCAATATTCCAATGGATTAGTATTACCCACTGTCAGAGTTTTCAATCTTGGCATTGGCTGTGGAAAGGGGTCGTCCGGGATGAATTTGATTTGGTTGGAGCTAATGTCAAGAAGTAGCAAATTCCTAAATTTGTTGAGCGTGCTGAATAGTTCATGGTTTTCCTCATCGCTTACTAGCTGATTAATGGTAGCGCGGAGCACGAGGGTGGTCTCGTAAGTTGAGCTAAAGGCGTCCGGATGTATCCACTTGAGGTTGCGGTTTTGCTCCAGCCGTATTTCCAGGAACTTGAGGGAGCCAAACACGTTGGCTGGGAGGGTTGTCAGTTGTAGGCCAGTGAGGAGGATTTCTTGGACTATGAAGCTGTCATTAACGACGAGGCTGGCCCGGTCGAATACCGCCTTCAAGTCGGTCTCTTTATTGCAAAGGATTCGATTGTAACTCTCCTGACATGTGCATGGTTCTAGGGCTTTGATCAGCGGCTCCGAACAAAGGAGTTGAGCGGATGCGGTGCCAACTGCCAGTACGACAGTTAGGAGAATTAGGATATTATTTCGAAACATTGTAGAATTTGGAACGAGATTTTATTTTGGGGTAAAAAAAAGGTTTGATCAGCTTGATTATTATTGTAAATGTGAAATGCGGCCAACATAGGCTGGAGTGGTCAATTTATAGTAAAAGGTGGTTATCAGTAGTACTTGTGAAGTTAAAAGTAAGTTCGTGTAGGATTGATTGACAGGCCATAATCGGTTGTCATTGATGATTCAATCAATTATTGAATGGCATGAATATTGAAAGATATTGAAACTTGTCAGGAGACTTTTGCCGGGGTTCCCCGAAGCAATAATATTATGCCGTGGTTATAAGGGATTCGGAAATAGTATGACATATAATGATCTAGTATATTGACTCATTGCACTGTACGGTCGAGTATTCATGAACAACCTGGAAACCCCAATCTGTTTTTAGCTCCGACGGTTTTTCCCAATTCATCTGGAACATAATTAAATTCATCATCAAGTTCAAAGTGTGTGCTACCTTTGGACACTACAACGAAATGAATCAGAATCAAAATGAGGAAAACCCGTGGTGACATTTACTAATGATTCGTAGGCCAGTGTCTCATCCAAAGTCCAAAAAAACCCAAAGTTGCTCAAACCTTGTTAACCTGACAAGCAAACGTACGTAAAGCGCGTCTGGTGGCACATATTGAACAAGGTGTGAATTGCAAAAGAAAGCCAAATATAACAGCACTTTCAATTACAGTCAATTCATCCATTTCATGTTGTAGTCATGAGTGTATTCATAAAGTAAAATTGAGTTCCATCAAGTTCCATGTCACTACTCACTTCCAGCCCAACTCTTTTACAAGCTATCCCCAACATGTGCCATTTAACCAGGTCTGGTAGGGTGTTCAAAAAAGCTCATATTCCGGAGTGTGCCCTTTATAATAATGAAATATAGAGCAATTTAGCTATGGAGTGGGATGCACTGTTGAGACACATTTTAGAGTTATGATTTTTCAAAAGGGATTTTAGATGACAAGTGTGTTATGTTTCAGATGTTCATTCCAGTCTTTCCCTGCGCTGAGAAATGAGGAATGCATGAATGAGTACACCGTTGGGATATTACATTTTTTTACCCCGGGATGGTGTATTCTGGAAGTATGAGTGGGTGCTCATGTAAATGTATATCATAAAATCGCGCCTGATGTGATGTTCTTGTAATACTATGAACTGCAATGTTATCGCATTGACGGTACGCCCGAGAGGAGCGAATGGTATATTTTATTTAGGCGTTTTGACAAACTCACCTTATCGGGGGATTGTACAAAGCTAAACGCTGGTCGCAGATGCGGAGCTCCTGAGCCGGCTATCATCGTCATCGTCACAGCAGATATTATGAGTTTCGGGGTGCTTCGAGCAAATGTTGGCAGATGGCGGTGGTTGGGGTGCTGGTTTAGATAAGACGGAGGAGCATAAATGAAAACACGAGGAAAGTTTTGGTAACTCGTTGGAAAACACGAGTTCCGTGAAAAC
>JAANSN010005917.1:0-11502 GCA_036850665.1 Dicranocentrus wangi
CTCAGCGAGCTTTCTTATTGTACTTAACGTACTTTATTGAATTCTAATCTCCATAACGAGTTCACATGATATATCACCGTCTACCTCTCTATTTTATATCGCTTTGCATCTCTTAAACGTATTACTAGAGATTTTATTACTTTTATCTTCTATTATAGTGGTACTTCTGAGTTGAGAGTTGGTCGGTTGTATGCCATGTATCTTTTCGGTAGCGTTGTAGGTCTTGATTTTGACACTTATGTTGTCATTTGACATATAATTTTGTATTGTCACTTTACGCTTTAACTTTAATTAAAGTATTCGTTTAAAGGGACATGGCATAGCGGATAATTTAAAATTATTTTTATATTTATAACATAAATTAAACCCTTTTGGGGTTTCGTAGAATTTAATAAAAAGCTTTATTTGCTCACTTTGGCTTTGGCCTTCAACCTTAGATTAGAAAAATGGTTAAGTAAGGGTGGTCACTTTGGGACGGGGACTCAATCCCACAAACAGACAATATTGTTACAACTGATTCAAAAACAAGTTAACCATTAATTGTAATTGTAAGTCATGAATTTACAGTGTAAGTATTTACGTTGCACGTACAAATATTATGTGTACGTTGATGTTACTTATGCCCCGAATGGGATTCTAATTTATGAGAGTACATAAATTGCTCTATTAAAGATTGAGTTTGATACGGATATATTTTGTTACTTTAAATGTAACAAAAAGATACACTTCCCGCACTTGTACTAATGGCTTTTCTAGTTGGTGTCCGCCAATATGATGCGCCGGCTGCCGGCTCGGTTATACCATTAGCGATAATAAAAACTGGTAGTTCATAGGGAGGACGCTAAGCATAATAGATATATATGCTGCACTACTGAGATCTTTAACCTCACTTCATCGAATAGTTCGATAGCTTGTGTACACGACGGTGCGGCAGCGTCTCTGGTGATCGACTGGCTGTCTAATGCAGCTTCAAGGCTTTCCTCCGACTGACATACTCTTTATTATCTTTCTAACATTACCGCTGTCACTGTCTATTTGCGTTTCTAGTTGCTCCTCCCTGGTTTCCTTTCCTTATCATTTCTAATCTCATCCAGTCCGAATCTTATTTCATAGTCAAGATCGCCGAGGTCTTGACCAACCCCGTGCTCTTGCGCCCACATGCTCCAACTCCATGCTAAGAGCATAGCGCTCGATAACTCTATGCACTGAATTCACGCTTTCAGCATACGCTCGCACCGTACTCTCCCCATTTCGATTAAGCTAGGCAATAGGCATTTAGGGAATAGCAATATTTTATAAAACAGTGGACATAAGACCTTAAAGAATGCGTGCCCAGTGATGCTGCTAATTGAACCAGCTATTGTGAATCTATAAAATTGTAAAGATTACTCCGCACAGTCATCCACAAGGGACACCGCAAGAGAGACCTTACACCGTTCAGTTGTAACCTTTCGTTTTCATACAATATGGTTATGGTTAGAAGGAATAATTATTATTGATAAGCAAGTGTTTCTGAGAACTGGTTCAGGAATGAAACGTCAAACTAAAGCATGCAATTGCATTTATGTAATTGGGTGCTTCTTCTCAGACGCCACATATTCAAATGGATGCTCAGATGCGAAATGAAGCCTCCTTCCTATCTGCATCTTTGCTACCGTGAATAGCCCAAAATACCATGAAACACTATTTCAAAACAAACTCATTACTGACAATTACAATAATTATTTTTTTGCGAGCTTAGGGAATCGAATCTACAGCCTGTAGTAAGTTAAGAGGTCATTCAATAATGAGACATGGGATACCATGTGCCACTATTTTGCATCACCATGTTCTCCCATTTCACCCATTTCTCGAGTTATGAGGAGACTATAGAATTAGTTGCTAAGTCCATTTACAGATTGTGGTCAGTGCATCATTAACCGCATATGCATTATTGAATTGCGATGAATAATTATAATCGACCAACCGTCAGTGTAGCCAGTGTTCCGAAGCGTTGTGACTCTCTCAACTTCTGCTAACGACTTTGTGTACGTCAGGATCATACCTCGGTTGATATTGGATTTTTCAAAATCAGTCGACTTGAGGAAGGCGGAGGTCAGGGTTTTGACAGATCAGGTCAAACTAAACGGGTACAGATTTTTAAATTCTCTTGGAGTTTTGAGTAGTATTGAGCAATGGTGTAACGGCGGTCTTATGTGGGTCAGTTGTAAAAGGTCAGGCCAAAGCATCGCTGCATTTTGTTTGTAGGTATGTATATTTGAATTGTTTCACGTAGTGAGTAGCATTAAGGAACATTTAAGTAATTGACGAAACATAAAAGTGACCTGACCTTGGTTAAGTGTCAAGGTTAAACAAAGCATCTTTTTACCTTGCTATCGGATACAGATTTTTGAATTACCTTTATAGTGGTGAGTAACATTAAGTAATAGCGTAACAAAAAATTATCATGAGGGAGGTAAATCAGGGGTCACAGACTGGTATAGATTTTTGAATTCTGTGTAGAATTTGGCAATAATTAATTAAACATAGGAATGTCGCCTAAGCTAGGCCAAGGGTAAAATTAAAGTAGCACTTTCTGTTGCATTTTGAATTTTAGTACTAGCACTGCCGTTTTCAGTACTAGGTTGCAAACAACATTCGGCTGAAACCGGGTTAGACAAAACCTAACTATAGGTGGTCAGGGATCAGTGATAAAGTAAAGTATCGCAATGCGTCAGGACAAAGGACCAAGAGCGGTACTTGTCTATCCCATTTAATGGTTTATTAACTAACTTGAGATTTTAATTACCAAATATGATTTAACTCAAATATATAATATTAATAGCAGGACCCGTAGGCTTTGAAAGCTAAAGCCCCTAACTTGTGCTGTTCAGTGGCATTTTAGTATATTGTTTCATCGATGGATGCAAATTGACAATTTGCAAGACACACGGACATTCCAATCGGTAATATAAAGTGTTGGGATATATGACCAATTTTTCGGTTTCCATGTGGTTACCCACGTTTCTGGTACCGGAAACCGTTATAAGAAGCCCATTTTAGATGCCTTAAATTACCATTGTTGTCATAAGGAATACATGTTAATTATAGCCTGCTCACTGTTGAGTCTAATGTATGGTCCTTTGAGCCAAATCTATCCAGGGAATACTTTTGCGTAGGTTCTATAAGATATGTATTTAATGAGATAAACAAATACAAGCTAACTTATTGTGATCCATGTTGACCCCAGTAAAGTAGCTTTATGACGTCCGGTGAGGGGTGGTACTTGCGGTAGTAAATTACCTAACGCATTTGCATTAAAACATTTCAATATAAAGTCAAAAATAGTTTTAGCTGTAATTTCAGATTGTTCCAAAACCCATTCTGGTTGTCTGATATTTGCTGAATTGCCTTGTGAAGACTGTGAAGACCTCTTTCATATTTTGCTAACAACCAAACGAGATATAAGGATCTTAGCTACTCTTTACTGTTTATTCACTCAGTATTTTTAAATTGACCACTTATTGTTAGAGAATGGAAATAGAAATTTTCTTTTGAACAAAATTTCCCTTTGCTGCTTATTTAGTTTTTCTCTCAGAGAATATTGAATCCTATTTTAAAATCTAACGTTGAGCTTCTTACCCTGTAGCTTTTCTTGTCGCTAGTCAATCCTATAAATACCTTTTCTTAAACAAGACGAGCACAACATAAGCACGGCGTAACATAAGCACGATAGTCGACAGGGAGGGATTAAGCGAAAGCATTCAATGAGCAGACTCCAATACACCATTATGGGACAGAAGTCAAAATGCTTAGGTACTTCTACTTCTGACCCTTTTCTCTGGGGGACAGTCTACTTCACATCATGATGCTGCACACTGTGGTCTTCAACATGAATGAGTATCAAATCAACCAACTGCTTAAACTTTATTATTACACTTGTACATTTTGTAACTCAAAAATAAGACTCACGGTGTACTACGAAGACTAATTCGGCTGCTGTGGCTTTTTGTTCCCTTAAAATGTGTAAACTTTGAATCTAGGTTCGAATGCATATTCCTTAATAATAAGGAATATCCACCATCACATTTGTACAGGAATCCGTGTTTCATTCCCTATGCCTGTGTTTGTTTCTTATGGAACACCACCATCGCATTTTTTGTATATTTTACCTCATTCAATGTATTGATGCCCCTCAGCAGTCAATCTCGAATCCTGTCACTACCATTTGATTCACCAAGCCCTACACACATCGCTGGCGTGTGGTGCATTTTGCAATTTTCATTATTCTTCAATTAGAACTCAATTAGAAATATATTTAAATTACAGAAATATATATTTCCAGAAATAGTGGCGCTGTTGCGTTGTTTTCAAACTCTTCAAGGTAGAGTCCATAGGTAAACAGTGATATCATCCATTTGTATCTCCATTCCGTGGCATCGGTTTTGAATAATTAGTAAATATCATGCACGTACTGTTTATGAAATTGAGTAAAATTATAAATATTGTTCTATATTTTATTTTTATGTACAGACGAAGAAGAAGTTGAATCAACTCGAACGCTTGAAGGCAGCCTGGGTTTGTATAGCAAGTGGAGTGGAACAACTGTCCATTTTGTAAAAATTCAGCCTCCATATTGTCAGCCTGTCATTTATTTTTGAATTTTGACAGAACTCCAAAAGAAATACTACGTCGCAGGTATGCTTTACTAATCTCTTCATCAACCGTCGCCTTCTCCTCTCCTTTTGAAATGTTCACAATTACAAAATGTAAAAGTTAAATCCTATGCGATACGATAGCCTAATTAAGTGCTTTTCCTACATAAACTTGTAGGATACTCAAGAATCGAAACAAAAATATCACAAGAGTCGTCGGTCCCATTTCGATACTTGAAATATCACGATAGCCGAAAATCACAATGTCAACTCTTTGCGTCTTCTGTGACAGAACATTTTCTTACCGGGTACACTTGAATGTTCACATACTGCGACACATTGGCGAAAAGTGCCACTTTTGCTGTTTTTGCTCAAAGGAATTTACAACAAAACAACATAAATTAATTCACGCTCGAATTCACACAGGAGAATACAGGTCTCATTCCTGCAATTATTGTGGTAAATCATTCGCAAGTGCTTCAATTCTATCAAGTCATGTAAACCAGAAGCATGAGAGAACCACTGAATATCCGTGTGAAACGTGTGGAAAAATATATTACGACCGTAGCTATTTGAGATATCACAAAGCAAATCACAGAATACGGAAGCAAATCCAATGTGAAATCTGCACAAAATCATTTGCTTCAAGAGGTAATCTCAATTCCCACATGAGAACTCACACCCGTGAGAAACCCTACAAATGTTGTGTTTGTAAACACGCTTTTACAGTGAAGAGCAATCTGAAAAAGCACATGTTGACTCACACCGGGAGAAACTACCAAAAATGTGACATTTGCGGGAAGGAATATTCAAGTGCGTCTGCTCTAAGAATACATGTAAGAGAAGTCCATGAACAGATTCGCAATCACACTTGTAAAACCTGCAATAAAAACTTCTTCAGCAAAGAAACGTTGAATTTCCATTTAAGAACCCACACCGGAGAAAAGCCATTTGCATGTGAAATCTGTAGAAAATCATTCAGCCTGAAAGCGAATTGGTTCAGGCACATGAGAGTACACACGGGCGAAAAACCGTTCAAATGCTTAGTTTGCGGGAAATCCTTTACACAAGCCAGTAGTGTGGCTTCACACATGAAAACTGCTCACGGCGAGAGTCCACCGGTTTAATGAGACACAGTGACAATTTCGATTTGTCAGCAACTGCCATCTTTCGAGTCGCATGATGCATGAGACTCGGAGCTTTCAATGCTGAGGTATTTCATGAAAATTTGTCACCATCTCTCAAACTCAGATAATGTTCATTTCCTGTTGTTGGCACGCAGTACAACATCTACACGCGCGAACATTTTCGCAACTAGAAGCAAACCATTTTATTGTATCAAAATTCGATCTTCTGTGAAAGCTTTCAGAATCCGTGAAACCTCACACATAAGAATGCATTCAAATTGGATCCTTGACTTCATTTTCACTGAGAAGCGGCATAACTGCGTAAATTTACTTTTCAGAGAGAAGTCTTAAACAGATGTCAACATTCTCCATATAAATTTGTCTTACAATTAGTTATTATATTTGTGAAGGTCACCTAATAGGTGTATGTTCTATCTGACAGGCACAATACAAGCCAGTTTCTGGGTCTGAAAGACATTTTAGCTGCTTCGTATGTATTCTGCTAGCAAGTTTACAGAAGAATAAGAATTTTGCTTTGTAATCTCATGTTTCATTCTGAAGATTTAGCTTAGCAAACGGAACAAAATAAACTTTTGTTTTTATTTGTATTTGTTGTGTGTGTATATAAGTTGGTTTCTTGGGGAATATTAAATTCATGATTTAATCACAAAGTTATACTCTAATCCTTTAATTGATTTACTAAAATTCTTACTTTAAAAACGATTTTTTTAAAAATCCATTATAGTTTCCAAGTAAGTACGTTTAAGCATTCAAACTACAAACTGTCCTTCAATCGAGAGGTTGTGACCGTCTGATGATTAGTGTTCATTTGTAGAAAGCAGGAGCTACTTTTGAGAAATATTTGCAGCATGGTCATGGAAGCATTTGTATTTTTAGCCAGCAATAGCAATTAGCAACTTGTTCACATAGTTTGGGTCAGCAATTAACTTCCCTTTCAGCTACGTATCTAAAACAAGCAAATAGTCGTTACTCGCACGCTTGCGTTATTGTCGTATTTTCTGAATTCAGGCTAGGCTCCACCGTCCATTGCCCAAGTGGTAAATGATGAGTTTTTGTACTCTAAATTAAGGTCTAACTCTTAAATAATTTCTAACAAGGTTCAAAATCATTTGGAATGAATGGAAAGAAACGCTAGAGAATGGAAATGGAAAATATCCTTTGAACAAAACGACTCTTTGTTACCTGTTTGGTATTTGTCTCTTGGAGCATAATAAATTCTTCTACGTTAAAATCCAAAGTTGGGCTTCTTACCGTTTAGTTTTTTTGTCGCTAGTAAACCCTTTAAATAGCTACTCCTGGCCAAAAGAAAAAGGAGTCGTGCTGTATATTTTGTATATATCTTCAGTCACCAAATATAAGATTACTAGTGGCTCTGCGGACTACACAAGTGACATTGTTAGTAAAGGATTAAGTTAGGGACGCTCCTTTTTTAAACAAGACGAGCGAAGCTTTCCTCCTAAAACATAAGCACGACAGGGAGGGATTAAGCGAAAGCATTCAATGATCAAACTTCAATACACACTGTGTTTCTGTGAGTCAAAAAGACACTTTACGTCTTTCATATTTTGTTAGCAAGTTGACAAAGATAAGGATTTTAGGTACGTGATACTTTTAGGCTATCTACCAACACTAATCCGACTAATCCGAACACTCTGGCTTGCTGCAGACATTCTAAGTATTTAATTTCCTTACTTTCTAAGTTTGTAATCTAGGCTTAAATGGACGTTCATTCAGGGAAATCTATACCCACTTTTGTAACAAGAATACGTGTTTTGTTTGCTCTGCCAGTGTTTCTCATGCACGTCCTATCCCTACTGATATTTCACCTCATTCAATGTATCTATACACGAATACACCTTAGCAGTTGATCCGCAATTCTGTCACTACCATTTCATTCGCCAAGCCATACACACATCGCTGGAGTAGTGCATTTTGCACATCATTCTTTAATTAGGACACAAATAAATTTACAGCAATTCCAGAAATATATTCCCGAGAAAAGTGAGTGGCGCAGTGTTTGTTTCCAAACTCTTTAAGGTTGAATACAAAGGTAAAAAGTGGTACCATTCATTTGTATCTTTATTCCGTGACATCGATTTAGATCAGGTGGGTAAATGTCATTCATTTAGTGTTTATTGGATTTTGCAAAATTAAAACTACTGCTCAATGTTTTATTTCTATGCAGAGACGAAAAAGAAGAAACAATTTGAACACTTGAAGGGAGCCTGGATTTATATCGCAAGTAGTGGATTACTGTACATTTTGTAAAAATTCAGCCTCCATTCTGTCAGCCTGTCGTCATATATTCATGAATTGGCACTGAAATCCCAAGGATATACTCCTTCGAACGTAGGTATGCTTTACTAAAGCAGTTAGCAACCGTCGCCATCGCCTTTTGGAATGTTCACAGTTAGAAACTGTGAAACTCAAAACGAGGTTGAGAAGGGTCTCATTATGTGTTCTTGGTGCATATATTTGTAGGATAATTAGGGCTCGGAACGTGTACACGATTTGATCCGTGTACAAACCGTGTCGTGTACAGGTGTAAACGGTGCCATAAGTTGGGTATGCGTGTCGTGTACAAACTCACCTGCGCGTGTGCGTGTCGTGTACTAGCTCTACACGTTTTGCATCCGTGTACACACGTGTAGACAAGTTTAAATATATTCTACAAGATTTGCAAGACAAGCAAAAATTTGGTGAAGAAGGTAAGTATTTTGGTGAACACTCATTGAATCACGCGACTGGATTACAAAATTATATCTAAACTTAGCAAAATTATGAAGATAAAATCAATCATAATCCGGTTCAACCTGGTTGCTGCCTTAGTTCGTGTACACGGCGGTTATGTTATCGTGTACAAACACTAAACGCCCCGAGGCGTGTCGTGTACAGTACTAAACGCTTCCCATTTTTCAATAAACGCTCGTGTAACCGCTCGGTTACACGCGTGTACACGCGTGTACGTGTACACGTTCCGAGCCCTAAGGATAATCAAGAATTGAAGCAAAAACATCACAACAGCAGGAGCTGCTTTTATTGCTAACTACATTTCATAACTTGAAATATAAGGAAAGCCAAAAACCACAATGCCGGTTTTCTGCCTCTTTTGTGACGCAACATTTCAACAACAGGGACACTTGAATGTTCACATACAGCGACACATTTGCGAAAAGCACCACTTTTGCAGTTTCTGCTCAAAGGAATTTGTAACGAAAGGAGACAAATCAATTCACGCCCGAATTCACACCAGAGAATACCCGCTTCATTACTGCAATTGTTGTGGTAAATCATTCAAAAGTGTGAGAACTTTATCAAGCCATATAAACCAGAAACATGAGAGGTCCACTGAATATCCGTGTGAAACGTGTGGCAAAATATATTACGACCGTAACTATTTGAGATATCACAAAACAACTCACAGAAAAGTGGAGCAAATCCAATGTGAAATCTGCACAAAATCATTTGCTTCAAGGCGGTATCTCAATTCCCACATGAGAACTCACACCCGCGAAAAGCCCTACAAATGTTCTGTTTGCGAACAATCTTTTACTCTGAAAACCAGATTAAATCAGCACCTGCTGACACACACCGGGAGAAACTACCAAAAATGTAACACTTGCGGAAAGGGCAACGCCAGCGCACATGGTTTAAGAATTCATGTGAAAGACGTTCATCAACAGATCCGGCAATCACACTTGTAGTACGTGCAGCAAGACATACACCAGAAAAGTATATTTAAATGCTCACGAAAGAACACACACCGGGGAAAAGCCGTTTCCATGTGAAATCTGTGGAAAATCATTGAATCAGAAAGGGGATTTGTCCAGGCACATGAGAGTACACACGGGAGAAAAACCGTATAAATGCCTAGTTTGCACCACATCCTTTGCACAAAGAGGACATTTGGGTCGACACGTGAAAAGTGTTCATGACGACTGACCGCTGGTCCACTGAGGCTTACTAACAAATATTGACTTGCTGGCAACTACTATCTTAAGAATCGCATGAAGGAACATATACAGCGAGATCAAATTTATATTTTGTGAAAAGTTATCTCATTTAAAGCTTACAGAATGTTTATTTCCATATTCTTGCTAGAAGTTCTAAATACACACATGCAACATTATCAGTATCAACCTAACAGAAGGTGAGGTTCGGTTGAATCGGTAAAAAAACGTTGTCAGGTGCAAATTCTATACTTCATAATCGAGCAAACTTCATCTCTCCTGGGGAACCTGTTTGCGCTTACGAAAGGATTGTTCAATCTTGTGAATATTTAATCCTTTAATAATTGTTATTATTTGTGAGACTCGAGACTCTAAACAAATGTCAAATTTACGTATACCAATTATTTTTGTAGAATTATTTGATATATTTAGCGAGTATTCTATCACGTCGCGATTCAGCTAAATACGGCTAACTATAGCATAGCTACATAAATTAAATCCATACTCTTAACTTATTTAATACTAACTTATATTATTCCTTGGATTTTCAATTTGTATATTTTTTTATATTTTAGCGTTTTTCATGCCACGAGTAAAAGAAATTCAACAAAATATATAAGATTGCAGTAAAATGATATTGTACATTTTTGCGTTACAACATGAAATTATAGTGTGCAAATCTTTCCGGTGATCCGATCAAGTGAGTATCTTGTGGGAACTGATTGTGAGAGATGTTTCATATTTTTCATTCCGATACATACATACCTTGAACATGTTCGTTCATGCTTAACTATCCGTCTGAAAGAAATTTTCTACCTGATTCGTATTTTGCTGGCAAGCTTAAAGAAGAATAGGGATTTTAAGTACTTTTTTCCGTAGCCCATACGATCAACTACAATTTTTTGGCTAACCATTTATGATTAGTGAGTGAGAACTTTTTCAACAAATAGTTCTTTGTTACTTGTCTTGCTAATTTCTTGAAGAATCTGATTGTGAATCCCTGTTTATGTATGTATGTATTTTGGGGCGGAGGAGCAGCAAACAAGTTGCTGTCCCTCCTGTGACTGAATCCACATTTGGGATTATTGCAACTAACCCCTTTCTTACATTCTCTGGCGAGATTACTATTTGGCCGAAGGGCTCCCCGTACGATCTTGGCCATATCGACCAGTTAACCTAATAAATAATAGGATACTGGCTGGGGTAGCCTTATAAATCTCCTCAGCGCTCAATCGAGGAGCGCCGAGCGTATTCAATCTTAGGGAAGCGTACTTATCGCATCTACCTAGGTAGTGCAAGCTGGTCTCCGCTACCCCGTCAACACACTCTTCACACACCCCATTTTCCGTGGCTCCTATTTTGAATAGATGAGCCTTTAGGATGGAGTGTCCTGTGATTACGTGTATGAATGCTCTAAGCGATTCTCGCGAGCATTTAAATAGACGTTTTGGCAACTTGGGGTCTAAGGCGTCTATCAGACTTTTTGTAGTCCGACATCCTGCCATATTGTCCCAGACTCTTTTGTGTCGCTTACTTGCCCAAGCCTTTATGGCTAGCTTGACAGTTGCACATGAGACCGGAACTATAGGCTCCGGTCCGTATGCTGCTACTGAAGCCGCCTCTTTGGCTAGGAAGTCCGCGGTTTCATTCCCCCAGTAGCCATAATGTGCTGGTATCCAGACCAGAGTGACCTCGTGACTGGATCCCAGCTCAATAAGGCTCAAGAGGCATTCATGGACTTGACTAGTCATGTACCAATAGCTCTGGAGA
>JAANSN010005918.1:0-11500 GCA_036850665.1 Dicranocentrus wangi
AATTAGTAGAACAACCTCTACACACGTGCTTGCTTTTTTTCTTTTATTATTATTAAAGCACTTTTTACCGCTTGGAAGGGAATCTCCACCGGCGAGAAGAAGAAGAAGACGTTCCACTTTCTGGAGGAAGGCGCAACTCGTCATCCTCGTCATGAAGAAGCAAAATGTCATCATTATCCGAATCCTCTTCAACCTCCTCCTCCTCAAGTTGGGGGAGAGGGGAGGGAGCAACAACACGAGTGGTTTTTGCATCTGCTAATAAAAAAAGGAAAGTTTATTTTATTTATCACACTTGAGGAAGAAACCCCTTACCCCATCCATCCATTCATGCCAAACTTTTCCACCCAAATAATTTTGTACTTTTTTACCCTTCTTCTTGTTCTTCTTGGGAGAGTCGCCATCTTCATCACTACCAGACGTCTTTGTGCATTCAGCCGGCTCTGGCTTCACGTCAACATTGGACTGATGAGGAGGACGAGGGTCCTCGAGCAAATCCACATTTAACATGCCATCCAGCAAACCCGTTTCCGGCTTATCATGAACATTCTCCTCAGCGGTTGGAATCACAATCTACAAAATGATGATTATACAACAAAACATATTATTTTGGGGGATAAAAATGTAATTTTAAGTGTAATTTAGAATGCGACTATATTTTTATTTTTACCAAGTCAGCAGACATCATAGAGATGATATCACTGCTTCCGGCGGAACCTGCTTCTGGGTTCCCCCAGAGGCGCCGCTTCCAAGCAGGCGAAGGCTTTTCCGCCACCTCCTCCTCAACAAAAGGCTCATCATCAGCATCGGCTTCGTCTGAGGACGAACTGCTCTGATCATCCTTTAATGCAATCCTATCGAATTTAGAGGCGCGTTTAGCTGGAGCTGCTGGAGATGGTGGAGTTGGTGGCGCCGTGACTCGCAATAATTTTTGTCCCGATCCATTATTAGCAGCGGAGGTGGAAGCGTAAGCCTGAGGAGGGACGACGACTTTGTAGGACGAGACTGGCAGTAGTGGTACTGGCTCAGTAGTGATATTCATGTTGACCATCTCTAAAGGTGATCGCATCGTGTCCATGTCCTCAACCTTGGGCTTGGCTGGAGAGCCGCCGGTCCCCCTTTTGGGAATTTTAGGTAGACTTCGGAGTATTGAGACTTGCTCCGCACTAAATAAAAAGTCCATGGAGGGTTGCGCTTGAGGTGGTGGGATGGTGGGCTGGCGTGGTGGAGCCGCAAAGCTGGCACAACCATACCTGGGGCCAATGTCTCTATAGCGCACTTCCCTCTTTTTCTTCAGAATGGCGGGTTTGGGTGGTTTCGGAGGTGTGAACACATTTTTCCGGAGAAAGGACGAGCATTCCTTTTTCTTTGTCTTTATTGTCTTCAACTGGGGGGCCGACCATGGCACCACCACTTTGACAACTTGTTGCTTCTTCTTCTTCTTGGGCACTTTTTGAGCTTTCTTTGATGCTCCACCACGAGAGCGCTGTTTAGAAGAGGAGTCACGACGACGATGACTGCGGTCACCACGATGACGGTCACTGCGGCGTTGCTTCTTCTTCTTCTTCTTCTTTGTCTTCTCCTCCTCCTTAGGAGGAGTCCCCAAAAGTTTCTCGATTTGGGCCTTCGATAATTTAGTTAGTCGAACCTCACACCGCGGAAGAGCATTCCCAGCGTTGCTACTGCTGCTGCCAGAAGAAGAGGTTGACGCCTTGGCGTCATCGGGTGGCTGTGGTGACCCCACACCTGAATCCATTCTCCTTCTCGGCTGCGGCTGCCAAAAAGACGGCGTTGTATAGTTTCAAACAATGGACGCCACTCAGGATACTATATGTACAGCTAAAAAAACAATAAATAATAATAATAAATGACAAATTAGCAAAATAAAACTCACAACTAACCACTTTACAAACTATTTAAAAATTCACACAAAAAAAACAAATGTTGATGAATGTGTAAAATATATTAAATGTCAAATGTCCTTCTTCTTCCACCTCCAAATCCTCTTCAACCATCACCACCATACAATATATGATATATACATGCTGACATACAAGAAATTCTCGGACTTCTTGTCAATTGTGTTGTTGTACCACCTATTATGACCTATGACCTGACCTACCACAACAAACAGGAATGACATATATTGATTGAGACAATAATATTTTTTTTTTACCAATTTATACATTACTATCTCGCCTCCTCCAACTTTTCAGGTTTTCAGCCAAACTATTAATTGAACATAATATAACAAACTTACCTCAAATCTCGGTCTCCTCCTCCTCCACACACCTCCAAAAAAATCCAAATATAAAAGATCCCTCCCTCCACCCGTCGTCGACGTCCACTCCTTTCCCTCAATAGTTACTAATCCGATGATTATTATTTGGAATTGGAAACAAAAAAATAAAATTCTGAAATAAAAATGAAAACAAAACAATAAAAATGTCATCAATCAACAAACANAATCAACAAACAATCCAGCCAGACACAAAAGACTCAAATCCTAAATCAGCTGTCAGCAGCAGCAGTATAAATAAACAAACAAAAAATGACTTCCAAAACTGTCAGTTGTCAGGAGGTCAGTCAGGCTACACAAAACAAACAGTCAATCAATAATCAATAAATAATTCCATCATCATCATCAAAACCATAACAACACCCTCCACCGCCACCCTCCTCCTGTCACCACCACCTCCTGTCATCACTCTGTCCACAACTACCACCACCCATGATGATGATGATGATGATGATGATGAATGATGATGACCCACCTGATATATATAACCCTTTTACCGTGTTGACCGAACCGTTGACTAAACTGTATATTATATTATTAAATTATGAATATAATTATAATATTATTAAGAATAATAATTATTATTATGACTTTTGTTCACACACTGTCATTGCACTTCGACTTCCAAAATGGTCTTCCTCCACCTCCACCACCCACCACTCATCAACATAATAATATAATGTATCAAGCCAAAAAAGCCCAAACACCAAACAAAAAAATAATCAATCAGTTGAATAATTTTTTTAAAAAAAATTTAAAATAATTTATTTGAAACCGACCTTCAACCTTCAACCTTCCTCGTCGTCGACCTTCTTTTTCTTTTATCTCATCTACATCCCGCTCGGCTCAGTCAGTTTTCTGTCTGCTACTCCAGATTAAATATTTCTCAACTATCTCACCTGTGTGAAAACAAAAAAAAAAAACAAAAAAATACACAAACAAATGAGGAGAGGAGTTAATAGGAATGATGATGAATTGAATTGAATTGATTGAAACCTGACAGTGATTGAAGTGCTACTGCATATATTATTATATATTTTTTATTTTATTTTTATTTTATTGTTATATATTTTTTAGCCGTTGCTGACGAGTTGTTCGTTCACCTTTTCCAACCAAAATCCAAACTGTACACCTACCTCTTCTTTCTCTCCTTTTTCTCTCTGTATTTATATCTCACTCGTCATGTGTGAAATTATGTATGAATGAATACTGAAAGTATTATGATATGATTGATTTTGTTGTGGATTTGCCAAAAAAGGACACGTGTGTAGGTATATTGTGTAATATTTTTATGCAAATTTTTAGCCCGCAGACGAGAGGAAGTGATCGGTATCGGTAATCGGTAGTGCTTCGCCGGTTGTCGGTGCTATTGATGATGATGATGATGATGATGCGCAGCATATATGCTATATGTATATCTTGTAAGCGGAGGAGCCAATTTTATTTTAATAATTCCGTTTTCGGTAGGGTGAGATGACCTGACCTAGGTCAGAGGTCAAACAAAGTATTACTTAGTAAAACAATATATGTATATATTTTGGGTGTTAGGTAGTAAGTAGCAATGAGCATTTTTGGGTAGAATGGGTGACCTCTTCTGACTTGGGTTATGTAGGTCAAAGGTCGAAGGATCACTACATCGATCTTGAAAATGGATTAAAAAAAGTTTCTAAAATTCTGTTTTCCGCATTAGGATCTCTAACCTGAGCCTGGGTAAAATAGGATGACCTGTGCTCTAGGTCAAAGGTCAAACCAAAGTACTTATCACTACTATCTATATAATATGTTGATAACGGATAAAAAATTCTCTGCTGCTGCTGTCGGTGAGGTGTTTCGGTTAACCAATAATATGGAAATTAAAGACATTGAGAATAATAAAAAATAGGTAGGACCTGGTCTAAGGCAGAAGAGGATAATGAGGTCAAAGGTCAAACTAAAAGATCTCTGGTGAAAACCGGGTGTATAAAATTGAACTGTACTATAGTTTTTTTGTCACAGTAGGTAGTTTGTTAGCATGGATGATGATGAATTACTTAGGCATAAGAAAAATTCTGATTTCAACAATCGAAAGTACAGGAATAGAGTGAGGTTAAGGTCGTTAAATTCAGCAATTTTCATCAACGGGAACCGTTAAAAACCGTTACTCCTTAATTTTTTTCTAATAGCAACATATATCATGTGATATATCATTCGGCAGCTATGTGAACACTGATCAACATGGTGACAACATTTTGAAATAGCTCGTAACCGTCTTAACGTTTTGCAGAGATGCAGAATTTCTAATGCAGGAAATACATACATGTTTAGAGCGGTTTTAATATAATTCACTTGCTATTTAATATGTGACATTGCAAATTGTATTTTCAGACGCTATTTATGGAAATAAAATCAATCCACTTCAAATTAGCTCAGCACTACTCAAATGTTAAACCAGCTTACTTTACCAGCAGTTATCCATACACAGGGTTTTTAAACCTGTCTTGTTTTATTATCAGATGAAGATGAAGAAGATTGAAGATTAATTGTATTGTGGCACATAATGTTTTGATGTCAAGTGCTCCATCCCAGTTGCAATTTCGCGAGACCATTGACCATTATTTCTCCAAGTCGTCAGAATGAAGTAACTTTAGACAGTGTCCACTTTCCGTGTCCTCCTGCAGTTTATTACTATCCAAATCGGTATTGTTTGAAGATTCCACGTTTAGCCGAGTCATTTGTGTGGTTTTCACCGCAGCAACTGGGAACTGAGCGTCACATAGATTTTCCCTTGGAAGATTATTGACGACTATATATATATATATATTTACACTGTATTTACACAACTCCGAATAACAGTAAAATAATATTTCATTTCAAAGGGCTCGTGATGAGAGAGTGTTTCCGATTAACTATGCTCGTCGGCTACTGTGTTACAATTAGTAAATGAAACTATACATTATCAAGTTACTTATCAAAACTGAGAATAAACACGGTCATCACGACCGCGAGCAACTGGAAAAAGCCAAAGACAAACGGGATGATGGGAGTTAAATTTGTTTTTGAGGTTTAGGAAGTTAAGTTGATGCGATTAATGATTAACCTTTATATTATGACTTTTACTTGCGCCAAAAATCCGTAAGTGATTTGGTACAAGCCATCTGTTCCTATTGCCACCACCGGAGAGCCTTCAACCTCTTTCATGGTCGCCAGCCAATCCAAATCATTATGCCAGAAAAGAAGGTGCTTGCGATTACAACTTAGCCAAGACTTGAACCATGACATCTAAAATAGCAAAAAAATGATCTTTCCTGATTTGAACTAATTTTTCATAAATATTATGCTGAAGACTATAATAACCATATTATATAATATTATTTTACTGTCCGGCTGGCTTCTGCCGACACCCCCAAGCTAATTAAAAGAAGGGACAACGTTATAACAAATGGGGCAGCAATCGCCGGGGAGCTGGGGGCTGACTCGGCCACAGGTCCAAAGAAGAAAATGGAGCGCATCGTGTTCTCCACAATCCAGACTAGCATGAATGTTGACCACGTTGAGTTTATCGAGTTGGCCAATCTTTTCAGTTTTTCATATTCCTGGAATATTACCTCCTTCTTGACGACCTCCATCTCCATCCCCTCCAGTCTCATCGTTCCCATTTCAGGGTCAACTCTTTTAATTGTGGAAAGTGAAAGTAGTTGTTCTGCAGCGTTTCGAAAGCTGGTGGCCGCGTTCCAAAGGAGAAACGGGATTGGAACCTGGCACAACAACGACATTATTATCAGGTAATTCATGGTATACACGATTTGCGTGGCTGCCTCCAACGCGGCAACACAGTAGTCCAGATTGGAGTAAGGATCACCGGGTGGAGAGGGGATGATCCTTCCAAAAGCCGAAATCCTGGGATTGCCCTTGAGCCGAAAAATACGTGGAGAAAATGATGGCGAACTCAGTCTGAAAGAGGGGGATGCGGAGGATTTGAAAGTATTTTTTGGGCGATGATGATGATGATGGGGACTCGAGGGAGATTGAGTAATAGTCCAGGTTGTGATATGACGTGAGGCAGAGGTAAAGGATGAGTAGCCAGGACATTATCTGACAAGACCTGCATGAGATGATAAAATAAAACCCATGTCGCAAAAAAGAAAAGGATTGAATTGTATAAAATACACTTTTTGTATAAAAATAATTTTTTTTGGAGAAAGAATTAATCGCACCTGCTGACCCCGATGTGTCCGTAGGATCCAGTGACCCTTTGTTGAGTCGTACGCAGGCTTGAAGGGACTATGCCCCATGTAATAAGCGAAATTGAGGTAAACACGAAACAGGGGAATGTTATTGTTTCTGCTCATTTGATTGTAGGGCCTGTAATGAATTTCCTAATAAAAGTGCAAAAAACTAGTCTTTCCTCTGAAGCATTTTGATGCAATATAATATGAATTGGATTTTAGGACGAATCGCACCTGCTGACCCCGATGTTTCCGTAGGATCCAGTGACCCTTTGTTGAGTCGTACGCAGGCTTGAAGGGACTATGCCCCATGTAATAAGCCAAATTGAGATAAACACGAAACAGGTGAATGTTAGTGTTTCTGCTCATTTTATTGTAGGGCCTGTAATGAATTTCCTAATAAAAGTGCAAAAAACTAGTCTTTCCTCTGAAGCATTTTGATGCAATATAATATGAATTGGATTTTAGGACGGAAGGAAGGAATGATTCCATCATCATCAATCAATCTTGAATTCATTATTCATTTCATTTAGTCATGCAATCCATAATTTCATCATCATTAGAACAATCTGATATTTGGAAAAAATAGGAATCTACGAAATCAATAAGCATGAGCTCATATAGAACGCATCATATATGCCATGCTTCATACTCTACTCCTCTCGGTGCGATATTTAATGTAATGACTAATCTAATCTACATAATGATATTTATAATGAATATGAGGCTATATAAAACTGAATGGGAATTGTTGGAATATGAAATGGGATGATGGGATGTTTTTCCGGACTAATTGAGACAGTCACGCAAACAAAGCTGAGGAGGAACACCCAACAGGACTAATTACTTAATTGGGAAAAAGAGCAGACAGGAGAAAGTGTTATTGGGATGGGCGGTGGAACAAGAAATAATTTTTTCAAATATTACTATACTATATAATTTTTTGGTTCATTATCATTACACATGGTTTACCACCTCATTTTTATTTGCGGACACGCACAGGACAAGATAACACTGAATATTCAAAATAAGAATATAAACTCGAAAAACAAAAGGGAAATAACTCAATTATAAGTTAAGTCTTTTAGACCCACATCTCTGCATCCCCCATACTAGAAACATATATATATTTGTAATAAAACAATACTTGAAAAGTATTAAAAAGAAAACAAAAAATTGAATAAATTATTGCGAAAAAAAACAATATATCATAAACTTAAATTTTACTCCTTGTAGAGTCCTAGCTCCTTAATCAGGGGAAGACAGGAAGCCTCATCGCTTCCAGGCTGGAGCTGCATTTCCTCCAGCGTGTCCCTCCAAGCTGCACACACCACCTGCAACATCCCCCTCGACGAGAATAGCAATTTCGCCCGCTTCACGTGTGGCATCCATCCCGCCAGCCTTCTAAAGCTGTCCACATCCCCCACCACAAAGTCCCCATGAATCTCTTCGAGGTGGACCAAGTTGTTGTTATCCACCCTCGCCGAGGTGGATCTCACGTCCATCCTGTTAAAAAACTGGACGACCTCGAAATCTGGTAGACGATGACGACACTGGATCCCGGTCATTATCCCGTATTGGGGATGCCAAATAAACATGGAGCACCTCCAGATTCCGGCAGCTCTGAAGAAAGTTAAAGTTGTCCGCAAAGGCTCCATACAGGCGGAGCTCCTTGAGGTTCTCGAAAGAGGGGTTCCGGAGTTGCATGGAGAGAAACGGGGGCAACTTGTAGGAGCGGTGAACCCAGAGGGATTGGAGCGTGGCAACGAAAGGCCGTGTAATCCGAGTCACGGAGACGTCACGTCCGCCACCCAAGTGCACTTTTAATGTTTCCAGAGGGAGGTGACACTGCTCCAGAAGCTCCCATTGGGCTTTATCCAGTCTGGGCGTGGTACAAGGCATCCTCTCGTTGGGTCCTTGCACACTGTAATTTTAAAAAAACCAGACTTGTCGTAAAAATCAAAGCAATAATAAAATATGGAAACCTTTTAAAAGTGTACTTAGAACTTGGTAAACATAAAAGTCCTTACATCTCGGAAATATCCAAATGCTTCAATGCAAGTTTGCCATGATCCTCCCCTCGAATGTTTCGTAGAATAGTTAAAAATTCCGTCAAGTTGGCCAGTGAGTCAGGCAACGCTCCCTTCATGCTCAGCTTAATGGTCTGAAAATATTTTAAAAATTAGCAAACAAACATTAAATAAATTAATTATTAAAAGCCATATTAAAACATAAACATATTACTTCCAATCTTGGAAAGGTCTCCAAGTAATCACGGAAATGAAGCCGGGGCTGCTCGCTTTCCGCCACCCTCCAAATAATCTCCAGAAACTTGAGATTCTCCAGAGGAACCGGACCCCTTGCTCCATCCCAGTCCTGCCAACCCCGGTAGTATCTCCTACAATTATCCATTGTCAGCCTGCGCAAATTGGGAGTGTCCCGCAGCAGGAAGTTGTAAAGAGGCTCGTTGGGCGACCAGTGTCCAACGCAGCGGTCCAGAACAAGGTGACGAATGTCCTTCCCAAAGTACTGAGCAAAGGCCGCCTTGTCCTCCACGCCCTTGGTAAAGTCCCACTGGTTCAAGTGATACCGTTGGAATGGTTTGTCCACAAGCCGGAGGGATGATGGCGTAGCAGCAGTGCCAGTGGTCTCCTGGTAAATTTGGAGCAAGCTCCTCAGCTCGATTCCTGACGACGAGGAGGAGGAGGAGGAGGAAGAGGATTCCTTCCCTTCTGGGGTCTTAATTACGAGTGGCGCTGAAGATCGCCATTGCTTGAGAGACTCCTGCTTCCAAAAGGGAGATACTAGCCGAGCAGCCTTCAAATCGGGAACGGCGAGATTGTCAAAGACAGTCGCCAAAATCTTTGAAATATAAACAACATAAAAGTAGTATAGAAATAAATTAATGGTGATTATATAATACCAAAAACTGTTCTAGAATGTGTCATTATTACTAATACTTACCATGTGATTCACAAGTGGATTTTTTTCTTCGAATAATGCCATCGCTAAAATAAAAGCTAAAATAAACGCTATTTTCTTGTAGGTGGTTTTTCCTTTAATCAAACTCTAACGCGTGGGTCAAAACCAACCCCAACAAAAACTCACTAAAACTGGCAGTGGTGATTGGTGATGATATATAATAACTGCAAAGGAAAATAAAAAGTTGATGAATATTTATGAACTAAAATACATGTATTGATGTAACTAATCAATGTTTCAATAGTTCAACCAAAAGAAAAGAAAAGAAATATAGCAAATCGCAAATGACAATAAAAACTTGGCCTACATCTTAAAACATTTTCAACCTAAACAAACTGTGCTTCTCTGCACTGTGACACTTTGTGAAGCTTCACTAACTTCTTTACACTGTGACACTTAAAGTTTGGCTCTAGCATCCTTTAAAAAAAACTTTTATAACTAACAGTAATCGTAATAAATAATCAATAAAGTGTCTTCCTTCCCCGCATGCCAATGTCAATACTAAAAAAATATATATCCACAATTCACACCATCCAATCATCCATCAACCAAACGCAATCACCCTATCAATCTTACAATCAGTCCTATAAACCGCCTACACCGCTTCTTACCTACAAACCCCAAACCTGACACACCTGACCACCAGATATAACCGACACCGTTAACTGTTGTTTATATATTATTATTACATATTATTAGTAGGTAATTATACTTAATTTTTCCTTGTCCCTATTTTGAAAAGTTATATAATATATTGTTCTGCATATATGTTATACTCTCAACATATATGAATGTTTAAAATAATATAGTCAAGGTCAGAATGACTGCAATAAAAAGTACTCAAAATTAAAATAAAATATTATCAAGCTAGAGACTAACTTACCTTATTATGTTCAATCACGCTCAGTCCTCCTTCTCCTCCACCACCACCACCACCACCACCACCACAAGACTTTCAGAAATCAGACTTTTAAATCCCTCGCACCTGTAACCAAACAAATATTATATAATTAAGAAACGAATTGAAGAGTTGATTCAAAAGTGAAAATTAGTAAAAAAAGAAGCCAGGTTGAAGATAAATTAGCTGTGTGCATTTTATATTTTAGCCGTCGAGAAGCGTTTCTTCCCAGGTGTACCTCTCTCTCTCTCTGTATTTCTATATATCTACTAATTATGCAAATTAGGTTATAAGGGTATAATAGGGTAACGCACGCACGCACGGCGGATAGCCGACGGTGCACTGACTGTGAGATGCACTGACTCGAGTAATAATGTATGTCGCTTTGTTCGTCTGTGACGATGAAAAACCCGTGCAACACGAGACTATAAGACAAAACGAAATACCCGACCGACGCACGTGGCCTTACTACGAGACCTTTTTGCTTTGGTTATGGTTACACTCCTTCATCATCAGGGCACAAACACAAAGGCAACTATAACTCACTTTAAGTTTATGTTTAAATTTATTTTTTCCTACTTGCAACTTTTCTAGTGACTCTGGACTATAATACACGTATATTATTGATTGGGATAGTGAGTGGTAATAAAAATTGTCAAGTGTGAAGTGATTATTAAGGATTCCAGAATAATCATAATAATGTCGCATTAAGACTTGTTATTGTGGAGCAGCGACAAAGCTAACTCAAAATTCAAAAAGTAGGTATTTTAAATTGAAACTAAAGAATTTTGTTGAGAATAAACAGCGACATTACAACTGCTACACCGCCGACGTCCGAGCAACGACTGATACTGATATAATATGTGACATGACATGCAATTGCAATTAATTTAGAATCTGATGCTCACTAGTAAATCGTCAATGTTAAAAAGACCAACCTAATCAGTCACGCTGAGAAGCCTGCTTGGTCAGGGTATGACAATGTGTGGCAAATTTTTTCGTCCACTCGTCAAATCTCAGGTCTCTAGGACCGCCCAATCTCGAGATATAAGGGTTTGAAATTTTTGGGACTTTGAAAATTTTCAATTTTTTTTTCGAACTTAGCTGGTATGATGGGTC
>JAANSN010005919.1:0-11496 GCA_036850665.1 Dicranocentrus wangi
GAAACTTCACGTTGCACATAATTCACAAGGAGAAAGAATAATATTCATGCATTAAAGTCGTGAGGTACGTATATGTAATAAGAGATGCATAAGGCTTACTAAAGTCTCTTCATTATAATACTGTGTATAGACTTTCTTGTTATAGAAAACTATAGGATAAATCCAGCAAGAGTTACTGGTTTACTAATGAAATGCATTTTCTTACACATTTTTTTCATGATCTGCATCTACATTCCTGGACACACTGCAGTCGAATCAAACGAAAAAACACGACACCAAAATCCAACCATGAATCTCATTCCTTATCTAGCTGCCGTCCACGACACGCTCATTTCATGTGGGATTGAATAAAACAAAGCATGATTGAGATCGCAAGGGTAGGAAGAAACCACACGAAAAGGACGGTTTCATGTGGAGGTTGGTTGCAGCATAAATTACAGAGTCACAAACCACCGCCGTGTCTCTTGGCGGTGTGAGTGATGAAAAAGTGAAAAATCTTATTTACGGAGTAAGAAAATCTACAGGAGATTCGGCAATTTGCATAAGAGCATTTCTCACCAAGTGTAATTTAATTAAAGCAGCCATGTGACAGAAATACTAGAAGGAAGGGAGTATATAAAAAGGCCAATAAAATTGATTCTGTTAGACTTCATGAATAGCTGATTGCGTGAGCAGGCATATAGATTTCCTTATACATCTAAATATATCTATTTATTATAGGCATTTGGATTTGTGGATTTAGGTATACCTTGCGACTGTAGTGTGGTCAGTTATAAAATCCTGTAGTCACTGTCAGTCAAGACGAAACACTAGTATAAATGCACACGGTCGCGTACAAAGCCCATTCCGCTAGGTGTATATTGCCTCCATTGAGATAGCAGTTTAGTGAGTGCACATATTTTACAAAGATGCTAAACGGCAACTGATACTGGTTGTACAATTAGCTGTTACAATGTTGACTTTTTGCTTCTACTCTTGAAATCAGGATGACTTTTATGACCTTTGTTAATGGCATCTCATGAATGAACAAACAACGTTGTCTGATTTGTTAATAATGTTGACTCAAGCTTTGCACTAAATAGCAGATTATTCGGAAAAGGGAAACAAGAGGCTTTTTATTGTGAAACATGTGGGCACAACAAATGGCTTGCATGTACAAGCATTTTGTCAAAAATTTAAACAATTTGACAGTTTCCTTTTTTCACACTCTTTCTCAATCAATTTGCCGCACGCATGGCATTTTCTGAACAATCAGAGAAATGGATTGGCGATCGATAATGTAATTTGGACATTAGTGTGCATTTATAATATTCAATTGACTATGAGTTTTTAGCTGTTTTGTCTCAATCTGAGGCACGAAGTCTTGAGTGAGTGCAACCTGTCATGTTGGTTTTGTGTATCAAACACTCACTCACTCAACTTTACTCATCCTGCTAAACCACTCGCGTATTCCGATAAAAGGGCTTGCGAGGCGAAGGGTGAAATCCAATATAATTTATACTTTTTCAAGTTTTTTTAATAATGAAGAAAGAAAGGTGAAAATTTATATCAGTTGGTTAAACGTATTTTATTAGGGAATTATATGATGAGACTTAACGTACACCCAGTCCCAACACACGCAGCAATGATTGGCGGAAGACAAAAGTGGAAGTGACGAATCGAAATTGGACGTGCTACACACTTGCAAACATTGTGTGCATGTGTGATTAGCACGGTTAGGTTTGCCATCAACACTACTCACGCAAGAAGAAGGGCTTTCCATTACATGAAAAGGACGAAAATCCTTAGGTGACATTATCACAGAAAACGTACTTATTACTCACTGGTGGCAGTCATGTACTTTAAAGACTTGTTTGGGCTGGTTTGCTGGTAAAAAAATAGACTGCATCAAGCAAGGGCTTATTAGCATTCAGAGAAAGTCCATTGAAATTGAGGGGAAAAAATGAAACTTGGTACAGAAAAAGGATTGTACACTGCACTTTTCCTAACGTGCTGTGCTACACATATTGCAGACGATCCGTATAACCTGTGAGGGCTTGGTAAGTATACCTCTTCTTGGTAATGAAATTAAATGGTAATTTTCACAAAAAATACAAATCTCACAAATGATAGTTATCGAAAAGAGATTCTCCTTGTAATTTAAGTAATTTTATGATCTGTCAAAGTGTATTAGAGACATATTGTGTAGAAAAAAAGTGAATAAGGGAAGGGAATTGGGGAAGTGGTCGGCTTGAAACAAAGCTGTAAAAATTGCACACAAAAAACTGTACCCACAAAGAATTAAAATCTAGTTGTGGCACGTTGCCCGCGTATGCTCATAATTTCAAGAGAAATCAATGGTGCTAAAATGTTGTAATTCCAAAGTACCACTTTCAACAAATGACTTTTATGACTTTATCCTCGTAAAACATAATATCTCTCGGATAAATCTCCTCATGTGTCAAATAACTCCAGTTGGCAGTCGAGGGTGTCACGAGCCACACTGCTGTGAACTTCTACAATACTCGCGGAGTGTAATCAGTTCCACAGGAGTTTTTCAGGTAAACATGAATGAAACTTGAAAAGTGAGTACCTACTTTATTACTGTTTCTTGATAATTAATTGCATATTATGCAGTCTGAAACGAAGTCTATCCGTATATATTTTCTGTTTTAATACAGGGCTATAATGCTATAAAGGACCGTGTGGCGAGTGGCAAGTCGGAGTAGCAATAATACGTATGATGACATTGTTAACAATGTTTGTAATATATATCGCAAATTACTTTGTTATGCTAATACCAGGGGCTCGTACAGGTTTATGGAAGGCAAATGGTAATTATGTGTAGGACTAATAGAACTCTTGATTTCTTTAGCAGTTTCGTTTTGCATTTATGTGCGTGTATTAAATTCCAGTTCAAACCACGGAATATTATGCCTCTATGTATATAGGCTTTTAGCTCTACTAGGATTTGTGCTGTAAGTGTAATAAATTCGTGGATTGTAAATTCACATTAATTTACCATGTTGACAGAATTTGTCAAAACAATCTATTATAGGTTTGGCAAATTATACTATCGGATTGCTGGTAGGTAGCTCAATGGGAATACTGTAATTTCCACTTTTTCCACTGTCGGCTCCTCGTTTAGTATGACTTTATTCATGTTCATATAAATTTATTGTTGAGTCTCATTAAATGTGCCTTTAATTGTTATATGATATGAAATTTTATTGCCTTTTGCGGCTCCTGTTAAATTGTAGTCCCAAGTCCCAACTTTGAAAAAAATCTATGTAGACTAGAGGCAAACATGACAAGATCGAATAACGATACTTAAACTGATTGATTAATCCCATAAAATAAATATTTTGTTTTGTATTAATGACCTTTCAATTAAAGAACGTGTACCTATTCGTACAATCTGGAAGAAATCAAACTGTCACCTAATCTACATATAATAATAATTTTTTGAAAAAAAGGACTAATAGTAATAGTAACTCTAGATAATTCTTGCAACCCGCAAGTTCACTTGATTTACTAAAATATAAAATTTTGAATTTAAGAAATGTGTCTACCGCGGAACCATTGGGCGCCACGAGGACAGCATCCTCTCCTAGTCAAACTTTTCCTGCCAAATCATCGTGTTCATGGAACATCTTCCTGTTCGTGAGGGATCTTGAAAGATCAACGTGGTTGACAACTGCAAAATACTAATGTTCCCTTCGACCGATCCTCTTCCGGGATGTAAATGCCGTCAGAAATCCCTTGGCAGTCGTACCGATTTAGCTCCCGGTACGCCTACACTGCAAATAAATCCAAATGGATTCTAAAATAAAATGACGATTTACGATGAAAGAAACTAAATGCTCAATTCTGGTAAGAAGAGTATATTTAATCGTCGCAAGTTAAAATTTTATTTACCTTAATATGAATACACATTAATTATTTTTCTACAAAATACTTTTTTGAACTACAGTCTACAGTAACATCATCATCAATAAAAAAAATTAACAACTTGATTATATATCACAATCATAAACGAATTTTTCACAGGTTAAAGGTACGACAGTACAAATTATGAGATACAAAAAAATAACTTCAAGCAAGCATCGTTACATAAAATATATATCCTTTGTTTAAAAAACTTTTGTTGTACACACTTTGCGACTTGCGACAGAAAAAACTTCAACAATATCTAGATAAAATAAAATAAATACACTCTAGTTAGGGAGGTTCTGGACTTCTGGAGGGAGTCAAGCATTCCACATTCCACATCAAATTTGTCTCGCTTAAAGAATAACACACATTCCAACTAGACTTTATATGATTCTTAAAGAGTCTCATACTGCTGCATTGACGATCCTTAAATTCCGTACATATTTTGCTTGAATGTTGAAATCTACACACTTCATTATGCATTCATAAAAAATGAATGAACAGCTCCGAATATCAGATAACACTTAAACGACTACTTACATACTAAACAACAACGTAAAATATACATAAAATGCTCAACAAGTATAACAAAACTCAAAAAATAAATTTAAATCAAATAAAAAATGTTATCGATGATATAGCGGATATAATCTTCCTGGTCGGATGTATTCCCTTCCGGGAGACGGTCTAAAACTCATGCCGGTGATGGGCATGCTGGCGTCCGGAATAATTCGAATAGGACGAACTAACGGCCTGTAGGGAACTCTCGGTCTTGGAATAGGTTGTACCGGTAGTCCAGGTTGAAAGTATTGATGATGTGGGTACGACTGAGATTGAGGTATGCCAACGCTATATAACATGGAGGGTGCAAAATGTGGATTACTACTAGATTCAGCAGATTGATCCTTGTCATGTCCATGATTCTTCTTCTTCCTATTTCCTGAAACTTTCTTATCGTCATCGTCGCCGTCATCATCATCATCATCGTCAGCACCTTTGACTCCCCCTAATGGTACTCCCCCGACGGGCTTGCTATTGCTACTGTAGGTTTGAAACGCATATTTATTATTATCATCGTCATCTCCATCATTTGAAAATGAACTTTCTAATGGTGGATGCTTTGGAATTCTTGAACTGTATGGGACATTGTCGTCTTCAAGGTCAGCAGAGTGTCCCGCTTTGGAAGATCTTCCATGCAATTGACGCCTCCGTTTGTATGCCGGTCTGTCAATATCCTCCTCTCCAAAAATGGTAGTCACCGGTTTCCCAATTTGATCAGCAATTAGTGAAAAGTCTTTGTCAAAGCTGTGCTGGGGAACGCCGTAAACCCGGATAATNCCAAAAATGGTAGTCACCGGTTTCCCAATTTGATCAGCAATTAGTGAAAAGTCTTTGTCAAAGCTGTGCTGGGGAACGCCGTAAACCCGGATAATACCCGGGGGGAGAGTAGGCTTAGGAGGAGTCCTCTTGGGTGGCTTTGGACGAATTATAACCTTAACGGCTGGTTGGTTAGTATCACCCCCTTGGATTTGTTCATGATCGACCTTTCCCTTAGGATTTTTCGGCGTTGGTTGCTTTTTAAAGGACGCTTGGGGTTGACTATTGTCGTCATCGTCATTTCCTTCGTCATCCGCCTCTTCATCCTCTTCCTCCTCATCTCCATCATAGGTTGGTTAGTATCACCCCCTTGGATTTGTTCATGATCGACCTTTCCCTTAGGATTTTTCGGTGTTGGTTGCTTTTTAAAGGACGCTTGGGGTTGACTATTGTCGTCATCGTCATTTCCTTCGTCATCCGCCTCTTCATCCTCTTCCTCCTCATCTCCATCATCATCTTCCTCTTCGTCCTCGTCATCCCCATCTGCGTCATCTGCTTCTGCATCCTCGCCACTTTCTTCCTCAGAATCTTCATTGCTGGTAGCCTCCTTAGTTTGCGCTTGGGCTTGTGGCCTTTTCCTAACGTCTTGTGCGTTCTGATTCAAATGGGAATTTTGAGGATTTGGATTGGGTCGCTTTTCATAAACCGTGTACTGAGACTCGTCTTCATTAAAACTGGTAGGAATTGAGGGATTCTTCAAATCAGTTGTTATCTTGGTATTCGCAACCTGAGGACTGTTGTCGACGAAATAGGCGTGTTGCGCACCGTCAACATCGTTGTTCAACAGGACAAGTCCTCCACCTCCACCAGAATTAGCCCCTTGTGGAATTCTCTTGACTTCGAGTTTTGTTCCGTTGCGGAGGTTAGTATTGAAGAACCTGATGACTTCCGTTGTCAAAGGGCAAGTCTGCAACACTTCTTCAGCAACCTGGGAGAACTGACGACATTGACGTGCCTGTCTGAAACTGCGACCCATGCGGCCAGCAATTTGTAGTTTCTGTGAATCTGAATTGGCCTAAAACCGAAAACAAGAATGATTAAGAAACTGAAACTGAAACTGATGTGAGGTTAACAATTAGAGATAGTGGCAATACTGGCAATAATGAGTTTTATCGATAACGAAATTTACCATCTTCAATTGCCGAAGCAGGCTCTGCATGAATTTCGAAGATGTGACCTTGCTCAAAGGAATTTTCATACCACGACCCCGCTTCAACATGGCGTACTCAGCAGAAGTTAGCTTTATATCCCCAACGAGCTCTTCCAACGTGACCCTGTGAAACTTGGACTCATCTTCATCATCATCATTGTATTTGACATTATCATCCTCTTCATCGTCATCAACATCACTGTCCTTTGCCGTTTGAAGTGGGATTTCCCACGGCACATCCAAAGGCTGCAATGTTGCCGTTCCAGTCATCGATGTAGAGATCATTGTGGTAGTAACAACGTTTGATAATGGGGTAACTACCTCCCTTTCTTCAGTACTAATAGGTACAATGGGTTTCCGCTTCGGCTTTGGAGTGGTAGTGGTACTGGTGGTGGAAGTAGTGGTCGTTGTACGGGAGGTGGTACGAGCGGTTGTGGTTGTCGTAGGTTTAGTTGTAGTACTTGTAGTTGTCGTCGTTGTACTAGTTGTAGATGGTCGTTTAGTTTTCTTTGAGATTTCCACAATTGGAGAGTCCACTTCAGGTTTATTTGTCCTGGTTTGATGAGGGTTTTTTGGTTTGTTGGTTGAATATTTCTTATTTTTAAGAGCAGGAGCGACGGATGAGCTCGTTCGGAAAATGTCGTCTACTTCATCATCCGACTCTTCATCATCATCTTCATCCTTGTCGTCAGCGTTTGCCTTGTCATCATCATCTTTATCGGCTTGTACCTTCTGAGCACTTCCCTTTTTCTTGTTCTCTTCTTCAGTGAAACTAAAAGTTCAGAAACGAAAATTGCATCGTTTTAGGCACCTAAAATTGAATACACGCACGCACGTAGAAAGACATAAAACTTTCAGCGGCTTTCATTGTTCATTTTCATAATTACTCATAACTCACAAAATGTCAATTACTATTTTACGCCTGTCATTGACTGATTTACCGGTTACAGATACAAAGTTCTCTATATATTCAATGATTTCTATTCTGAGTTGGAATGCATGTTTGACAACGCTAAAGATCATATTATCACGACTTTTATAAGACAAGAATTTGTGAAATCGATTTTCACTCACGAATATATAATTGCAAATCATGTACGTTTAGCGTAAAAATCCACCGTGAAGGAAATGGTGCATTGTGACCTTCGACCAGGAACTGTTAAGTGTCATATAAATAAATTCGCTCATTCGTTAAACGTTCGCTAATGTATAACGTACGCCTCCGGCATGACAATTCCTGAGAAATCATGAATCAATTGTGAATCATGTTACTCGTTCATTCTCTACATGAGAAGAAACTAATGCTAATAATAATAATAATCCGAGGACAGCATCTAACAAAGTCTTAAACGTATCGTCACTTTGAAATCAATGCAATAACTGGCTTTATACACGTTTAAAATTATGAAAACACTGGCAATCAGAGGAAAACCAGTTCAATAGTACATACACAGACAATACATACGACTGTAACGCACGATAATGGGAAGTGTAAATCAAGACAACAGGATGCCTTCTTTCATTAGTAAATAGGTAGTTCATTCATTTTTACAACAATCTTTATATGCTTCAAAGGAACTTGTATATGTTCATACTGCCGTAAACTTTCAGCTTCCGTCCGACGCGACTAACTAGAAAATCAGAGATAGAATGAAAAGGAGCAATGTCGTGTATTTGCATTAAATATCTTAAATATTTATAAGACATCCCATTCATTCTCGTTCGTTAGATTATACTTGGTGCACCCTTTTTTGCAGTGCAAACCACTGCCAAGTGCCTACGACTTGTTGGTTGAAACACCTCGTGTTAGTTATCAGTGAAGTCATACATATCATCAGATTTCTTATCGTGTATCAATATCAGAAAAAGTCTTACATAGTTTACAACAACCTTTTGCTCTCTCAGTAGTAAATAGTGATGAAGGAGACAGATTTATGCATCTGCGCAAAATGCTTTCTAAGGGAATCGAAATTTGAAGTTTCTGCTGTACCCTGTCTGATTCAAAGTTTCAAAATCATGCCAATCCTTCTAGAAAACTTCCTGTTTGAGACAAAACTGTTGGCAGTTTATGTATAAAATACGTGGTTAGAAATCATTTTGTGCTGGTATGAGCTATCACGTGCAAACTTGAAGCAATCTTAATTACATGTGCTTCTGTGTAATTAGAAGGATGTCCTTCATGGATAACGCCAAATAAAGAAGGGGAAATCTTTAAGATGTTACGTTAAGTCGTGCCCGATAGAAAAGTTGGCTGATTAAAATGCATTTGCATATTTCAATTTGATTAGGGTTTAAATGCACCTGTAAATCATTTTAAAATTAAATAGGTTTTAGGTAAACCTACACGATATTCGTTAATGTAAAAAATGAGACTGTAGTCGACGTTGATACGCTTTACAACTAATGCGCCTACTCTATGATTCATATATGCAGAAATTTTCAATTACGTTACACCTCATTGCCAGTGTTTTGTACACACGCAGTAGTCCAACTTGTAGTTTGTCATGATATGATTTAAAGATTTGACTCATAATAACAATAACCCTGCGCCAACACGAGAAATTGCAAAGAAAAATTAGGTATCACACGACAAACCAGACAAGTGGGTACAAGCCCCAGATTTAAGTTTCTTGAGTAAGTACGTTTGTGTCTTTGTAGACAGGCACTATAGTCTTGGCGCACTACAACAAATTGAAGAGCAAAAAAAATTACACGTCGTGTATCGCCTGACATGACCTAATAATGCCCTTTGTTAGTACATTGCCAATTATCATTTAAAAGCATATTAGCATATAAATGTCCATCAGTCTTTCTGACGGCAAATTTAAGGCAAAAATGTAACACATGTAACGGCTAACAGCTCTTTGATTATGTCAGTCTACTTATTCCTCATGCATAACAAACTATTATTGAGTTTGAAGTGTAGTGTCATTAGTGTCAATCAGGGAAAAATCAAGTTTAAAGGGGATGCATGCATGACTTACTCGAAAATGTTGAAAAACTCCTTGATCAGGTAGGCGGAATCGGAGGCAAACGTCGACTCCTCCTTCTGTTTTGACGGATTTGGGTTAACTCCACACAAAATTTTTGCCAAGCAATTGTCCTGCGTTTCCTTCACAAGTTCCTGTCTCAGTCGATTTCGCTTCTGATCATACGTTAAAATTTCCATTTCGTTTGGGTTCGGCGGTGGAGAATAACGACCAGCGTTACGGATGTTTGGACCAGTTGGGCGTGCCTTTTGTTTCCGTTGCTTCGTTCCTGATGCAGTTTTCTCTGTATTCTTACTACTCTTATTGCTGGTAACTGAGGCAGGCGGTGGCATCTCCTTTTTAGTTTTCTTCACCACTTTCCCAGTCGACTTTAACTTCCTACCGGTACGGTCAGGTTCAACGACAAGGTTGCGAGCGGCGAGAGAGCGGGACTGGGGAAATGCGGATGCTGTTGCGGCTACGGCAGATTGAAGCGATGACATTGCTTTTGCTATTTAAAACCACCAACCCGACCCCATGTATAATTAGTAATTACTGGCTTTGAACTAAAATCCCATTTCCGTCAAATGCAAAACTAGTGAAACAATGTGAATAATAAGATACGATCCACGGGATCCCATACCTGGAATAAACCTCCGCAGGAGATTGATCAGGGACGGTTTCTGAATTGAATTAGCGTCCGGGCTGGCAACGTCACTGGTTTCCCCCTCTAATCTTCTCCCATCCGAACTCAGATTGATCAGGGACGGTTTCTGAATTGAATTAACGTCCGAGCTGGCAACGTCGCTGGTTTCCCCCGTTAATCTTCTCCCATCCGAACTCGCCAGTACCAAAAGGAACAAGCCTGCAACTAGGTGCAGGCCCCCTGGAATTCTCATTTTGAGCGAGCTTTCGTAGTTTTGAAATTTCCTTGAACTTGAGCACTTTCGACTTCACTTAACGCTGACACCAAGGCAGGACGACAGATAGCTACTAGTCTTCGAAACTTGAACTGTGACTGATGATGTAAAGTAACTTTGAAAAAATGAGTCTTATTCTCAACAAAACGCAGACGATGAGCTCAGGAGCCACCTCGTATCACCCAACGTTGAAAATTGAAGGGGAACCCCTGCAAACATACGTATATTATGGCAAATGAAAAAAACCAATACAGAATCCCTTTTCTCATTTAACTCTAATGTAATCCCATTTATGCAAAATTGTTTTTTATTCTCTTTCAAAAAAGCAATAATCCCAGCCAGTCTGAATCTGTATAGAACATTTTAAAAGATTGTTATGCTCGTGTCTATCTGTGGGTCTGTAAGATGTGCCTATCTGCGAAGGAGTATCTGCTCAAGATGAAGATGAAGCTCGCTCAAAAGCAAATCTGTACTACGCCAACAGCGGAAAGGCAACTGCGTTTAGTGAACAAAGGAGGTCAACTTTTTTGTATCTTGTTTTATTGAAATCATAATGGAATCCACGCGCATTGGAGGGGTGAAGGAAGAAGCCCAACAACAACAATACAATTTTGTTTTCCTTTTCGTCGACACCAGAGACTCATGTGATAGATATCTATACGCGAAGTGATATCTACAATATATGAAGTAACTTTTTGCCAATAATCAACATGTCCCTAACTATAATATACCCCTTTTTATTATTACAAAGTGCAATATACCGGCAGTGCAAAATGCCAAAGTGATAAACAGAGAATATTATAAGGAAAAATAGGAGGAACATAAGCAGCTTTAGCATAATATACGACTTAAATGATAAGCAAAGGGTAAATACATACCTTTTTTGAACTCACTTTTCAAACCCAGCTCATGACGAGGATATTATAGCTGCCAGAGAATTATAATAACAATGATAGAGTGTGTACCAAATGGAAATTGCTTTTGTTCTTTCAGACGGTACAAAGATGCCGAAGAATTAGGTATTTTTGCAGAAACGTATTCCCCAATATTCAAAGTGGGGAGGGGATGATGACACAGTCACAAAGTTGTAAACAAAAACTGTTTAATCAGCCGCTCGTAAATTTGTCTCAAGTCTGTCATACAAGGAGAAAATCCTTCTCCACGAAAC
>JAANSN010005920.1:0-11495 GCA_036850665.1 Dicranocentrus wangi
TGGTGTCACCAAAGGAAGAACAATCACTATGTGCATTGATGTATGGAAAGACACTTGAATAAAGATTTCATTTCATTTCATTTCATTTTGGCAGGATTCTTGTCCAAAAGCACGATTGAAAAAGTAGAAAAATAAACTTATTAAAATACATCATGCTTTACTAGGGCTTCTCCAAAATCCGTGGCTTGAGAGCCTACAGAAACATCGTATTTTTTCAGCATTTGACCCTTTGTTACTATCAAAACCATTACACTAGATGTTGTTACTTGGGCGCTCGTACTTTTCCCGACGAAATACCTTGAAAGCTATTGTATCGGGGAATTTCGCGAACTCAATTGTAGTCAATTTTTTCAACACGTCCCATACGTTATATTCCAACATATTTCTTTCCAGCACAAGAGAAAGATGATTAATTTCTCCTTCGCATCTCGATTCGGCTTCATCAGTGAGACGAAGTACTTCCAAGTTGGTCAGATTCGCCAGAAGATTAAATTCCGGTGCAAGACGTAGTGGAATAGTTAGATGCTTCAAGTGAGGCAAGTCAAGTGTTGACTCAGTTGACTGAGAGTCCTGTTCAGATGTCATACTGTCGCAGGAAACTTTTAGGGATGTCAATGTGTTTCTGAATCGTCCCACGAATTCTACCAAATTTTCCAGCGATAAACTCGACTCAAGCCGCAGTAGTAGCTTTGACAAGGGCCAAACAGGCATGACGCGAAGTTGGCGGCGTACTTCCTTGAAGCAGGAGGATACATTGTATGGTAACCAAATTACCTCATCCAAGTTAGGAAATGATCTTAATTCATGCGGGGGGACCCCCATAAACGCTACTCCCTGCAGCACATTCGCAAGATAACGTTTTGCAATGCTGTAAGCAAGCTTGGTTTTCCTTCTCCCCAAAATGTAAGGATTTTTAAGTTGGAAATAATGGGAAGCAACTGGTTTAGAGGGAATGGTGTATCTTCCGGGTAATCGACATCATCTTCCGCAGAAAAATCGACACACAATCTCTCCAGATTTGGGGCCCGCTGTACACAACTGATCAGTAGGCGTATGAAGTTGTCCACCCCCACAGGAGATCCAATCCGCCGACTTGCAGTTGTGATCATTAGCTTTCTGACATACCCCCCATACTGGTCCATGAAGCGAATCACCCAATTTTTGTACTGCATCACCACTTCCGGCTGGATCGTGGACTTCGAAAAAGATGCAAAACTCCCAATGAGCGGATTGCTATAATGAGTGCTAAACTTGTCAAGGAAAATGGAGATTTCGTCGGGAGCATGAAAATCATACTTCAATTCGCATTTGCTAAAGCAGCTTTCGCCTTCGTCAGTCGAAGATGCCAGAGTTTTGTCCACAAGCTCCTTCCATTGTTTCGACACCAGTCGAAGGCCCAGCATTCCATTCAGGTCATTATTATTCAAATACTTGGCTACGTGAGAAAACACCTGATTGATTAATAGGAAACAAACAATGACAACCTAAAATACATGGCTAATAGTACAAGGCAACACAACGCTAGAAAAGTTCCTATCCGACCAAGTTTAGTTTTAAGATGGTGTACAATCCCTATTGTATTGACGTTACATAAACTATAGGAAAACTATAAGACGAATTATAATTTTTGCATGGATCAGAACTCTTGTAGCAAATAAGCATTTTTTTATACATACACCACATACACATATTCAACATGGAAATGATTGGCATATAGGCTGGAGTTGATGTGGTAAGTAAAACTGAAAACGGAATAATAATAGTATAATATACGTCATTCGTTAAATTAACTCGACTTACCAGTGAAAGCAACGCCTGTGGTCGCTCATCCCCAACAACCTCCCCAAAGGAGGGCGAAGCTCTATACAAATTTAACCAATCTTGCCCATCCTTAATGTCTCTAAAAATCATTCCCCAAAGCTGCAAAATTTGCAAGAAGGATTCTCAGAATACATAATATGACATAGAAAATACTTATTTATATCAAATACATATTTTTCTTTTAGTTTATTTATTTAATAATAGCCATGCATGCATGCATCCAACCATCCACCACCCACCACCAGCAGTCAGAACTCAAAAGATTTTTTTTTAAATTAACTAAAAATTCTTATATTGAGATATATTTGATATTATGAACCATTAAAAGTAATGTTTATATCCAGTTTGTTAAGGTTACCTCGGCAGGAAAAATAACCAGTGGATCCATATTATTATTCAGTATCAAGGTGGTCAGCTCAGCAGTTAGTTAGTACTTGTGACTAAAAAAACAATCAAACAAGACATCAAATTTAATGAACTGTGCTGTGTAATTAACGAGTAGACTGTAAAAGTCCAATGGGTAACTTCCGTCTAAGCCGTCATAAAGCGGAGAGACATAAGATGGCATGACAGAAAATGAGGAAAAATGGCATGCCAAGTCATGTTATTTCATGTTATATCATATTTTGTCATGTTATGTCATTTTATGTCGTGTTATGTCATTTTATGTCGTGTTATCTCGTGTTATGTCGTGTTATGATAAGTCCAGTCATGTTATGTCAAGTCGTGTTATGTCATATGTCATGTCAAGTCATGACTGACATGAGACGAAATAACAGATGACATGATACGAAATGACATGATATGACACGAAATGACATGACATGAGACAAAATATCAGATGACGAGATGAATAATATTTAATTTGAAATCGTCGTACCGTTAAAACGGCTATAATATAGCATTTCAAAATGTTGTCACCAGGATGATCAGTGTTCAAATAGCTGTCGATTGATACCCCACTTCTTGACCTGTATTGACGTGCATTGAAGTTTCGTGTATTCGATTGACGTGTATTCGAAAATTTGAAATCGCCATACCGTTAAAACGGTTACGTAGTATTTCATACTAGTCAAATGTCTATGCATACTTCTATGCAATGTCCCCGTGATGGTCAATGTTCAAATACCTGTCGAATGATGTATCACATGAGATACGCTGCCATAAAGTACTGGTGATGCCAGTCAGTGGTGCAAGAATTTTTCGAAAATCTTGAAAACTGTGGCTGCTAGAGTCGTCACAGACAGACGGGTATGTAATCGCAATAATAACGTACTAAGCAAAGCTTAGACGGAAGTTAAAATAAAATTGAGCGAGTCGAGTGTAGCCGGAAGGAGGAGAGTCGAGCGAGCGAGAGAGGTGTTAATTTCCCCAAACGAGAACGTGAAATGAATAATAATGAAAGTGCATTGTTTACACATTGCATTTCTGGTTTTATGCGATGCAGGGTAAGGTTGACCTTGTATTATATCTACCACGGAGCAGTCTCCACACGCCCCAGCCAACTCAAAACTTAATGTCAACTCCACTTGTTGTTGTTGCAATAATGCAACACGCTAAAAACAAAAAAAAACATCAAAGATGAGCTGCGTGGGTGGATGGAGGTCTTTCCTTTCCCCTTTACTAATTACTAATTATGCGAAAATGCTGCGGCTAATTATTTCAAGCCATTTGTTAAAATCTTCTTCCGATAACATTCTCACAATTACAATGTGCACAGCAAGCAACTGCATTTTTTTGCTGGTATTGTACAGCAAGACGAAGTACCTGTGCGTGTGTGATATAAGAGGTTGACAACAATTTTTGGTTCTGGGTATAGGTATATACTTTATTGCTTTGAGTTTACCTTTGACCGTAGGTAGACGTAAGTCCAGTCATCCAGTTTTTCCATTGAGCTTCTATGTGCTCACAACCGAGAGATCAGAATGCAATAACTGCTATTTGTTGTTGAGATAATATTATGCTGCATGACTGATCGTGAGTTGACCTTTGACCGTAGGCGTAAGTCAAGTCATCCACTTCCTCTGTTCAGGTAATATGTACGCATAACCGAAGTCAGAATGTTAAAAACACAATTTGTTGTCGAGATATGCTGTAAAAAGTATTTTATGCTGACCTTCGACCCACTTCCGGTTGCGCAAGTATGCTCATTCTCGAGCTCCTGCAAGGTATTAACGTGAAGAACCAATATAGCGTTTTTGAGTTATCGTTTGAAGGAGGTGCACCGAGCAATATTACTACCAAAATAAAGTGTAATGCATTGAGAAGGAATTTAACAGCCAACAAAAATTCGAACCACCGATATTTGCGTATCCATTGTGCCCAAGTCTTATACTTTCAACCAAACCAAAAATAAAATTCCGTGAAAAGTGAAGGAAAACAAAGATGTACGAAAAAACAGGATAAGAGAAGAAAAGGAGAAACCTTGCTGCAAAAAAAATACGTGATGCTATAAAAAATGTAATTCGAAAGGCCGTTTTCCAAAATTCGCTTTAATTCGAACGACTTCAAAATTGAATGCAGAGTCGATTTGAGTTGCCAGTCCGGCCAGCGCATGTAAAGTACGTATTATTTAAGGCCCAATGACGCCACGCTCACGCACGACTTACATGCAATAGGATAACTGAAGAGGAAATCTCACCTAGCCCCTAATTGCCAATTCTCCTGTCATGTTAAACTGTATTAAATTGCATTATATTAGGTATTCAAAATCGTTGGATCGTGAATTATGTGATATATGTAATTAACAGAGTGTGATGATTTTTATTAAGTACATTTCTCCTTTGCCTTTATTTATACAAAATTGTTGCTAACTGTATTATAACACGGAAAACAAACAAAATTTGTTGTGTACCATGCATTATTTCTGTACTCGTTGGACCCATTGGGAATGTATCTTTTGAAGTAATCTAGTTTAATACATATAAAGCGTACCGTAAAACTGACTGTCATTTTCTTAAGTATTGTTGGATCAGTTCTTTTAAACTCTTTTAAAGATCACAAGGTGAGTTTGACATACAAAGTATACGCATCATGATTGTACAGCTGTGGAAGATGTAAAACTACTATGACCAACTTGAAATGAAACTTATTACAATATAGCATTAGGTAGGAACGTTTGGCAAGATTAGTGTCCAAGTACTATTGACAAATTTGAAAAATAACCTTATTAAATTTTAACATGCTTTACTAAAACTTCCCCAAAATCACCTGCTTGAGGGCTTGAGACGACGCACTTCCAAGTTGGTCAGTCAGATTCGCCAGAAGGTGAAATTTCGACTAAAGGACCTATTCTATTTTATTCTTAGTTTCAGGACCGCAGCACATTCGCGAGATAATGTTTCGCAAATTTGTGAGCGAGCTCGGTTTTCCTCGACCAACAAATATAAATTCTTTCAAGTTAATGATGGGAAGCATCTGGTTTTGAAGCAATGGTGTCTCTTCCGGGTAATCAACGCAATGTTTAGCAGAAAAGATGACACACATTCTCTCCACATTCGGGGCCCGCTCTACACAACTCATCAGTAGCCTTATGAAGTTGTCCACCCCCACACGAGATCCAATCCGCCGACTTGCAGTTGTGACCGTTAGCTTTTTGACATACATTCCATAATTTTCCATGAAACGATTCGCCAAAGTTTGGTACCGGCTGACCACTTCCGGGTCGATGGAGTACATCGAAAACGATGCAAAACTCCCAACCAGCGGATTACCAGGATGAGTGGCAAAGTTGCGGAGGAAAATGGAGATTTTGTCGAGAGTAGAAAAATCATACTTGGACATGCATTCACCAAAAGTCTCCAGTTCCAGAGTTTCGTCCACAAGCTCCTTCCACTGTTTGGATACCAGACGAAGGCCCAGCATTCCATTCAGGTCATCATCATACAAATACTTGTTTACGATAGGAAACACCTGGTTAATTGGAAACAAATAATGACAACATAAAATACCTAAGTAGATAATACAAGGCAACAACGCTAGAAAAGTTCCGATCCGACCAAATTTAGTTTTAATAGATGGTGTAAAATCCCTATTGGGATTACATAAACTAATAATTATAGGAAAACTATAAGACAAATATTTTGCCGTAATTATAATTTTTGCATGGATCAAAACTTTTGTAGCAAATAAGCCTTGTTTTTTTTATACATACAACACATTTATACATATTCAACATCGAAATGATTGGCAGATAGGCTGGAGGTGATGTGGTAAGTATGTACTTAAAACGGAATTATAATATATTCGTTAAATTAACTCGGCGGCTTACCAGTGTAAACAACACCTGTAGTTTTCCATCCCCAACCACCTCCCCAAAGGAGGGCGAAGCTGCATACAAATTTAACCAATCTTGACAACACTCAACGTGTCCAAAAATGATTTGCCAAAGCTGCAAAATTAACAAGAAGGATTATCAGAATACATATAGAAAATATTTGTATCAATCAAATACATATTATTTCTCTTCTAGTTTGTTTATTTAATAATAGTCATCCATGCATGCATGCATCCAACCATTCACCACCAGCAGTCAAAACTCAAAAGAATTATTTTTTAAAAATTTACTACAAATGATGAGCCATGATGTCAACCAGTAAAATACTGTTTGGAACAATCCTAGAATAGTGTCCCCCCTCAAATCATGATTNTGTTTGGAACAATCCTAGAATAGTGTCCCCCCTCAAATCATGATTTGATGATGTGGTATGGATTCCTGATAGTAAGTAGTGTCTAAAACCGTTGAAATTATTTGGCGGAAATGAATACTTCAAAGGAAAAAGGACCCTATCGGGTCACTGATTTTAATAGGATTTCCAGTGTAAATTGACGCTTGCCCATAGTAACGCCTATATATAATATGTATTTTGGTGAATCATTGCTCTATAAATACCTTATAGTCTAATATTTTGCGTTTCTGCTCAAGCCTAACCTAACCATATATGAATGGTGCCGGCTATAACCTAACCCTAACCTACCAAGATGTGAATCATGTGTACATATGAATGATGCTCTACTGTTACCTCCTAACCTCTCAACCAACCGAGCATAAATTGCTTTGTTTTAACCCAAAATTCACTCAAAACTTTAATTGCAGACAACAAACACGAGACACTAATCGTTTCCCGAAGAAATTGTTCTAATGCCTCTTCGTCCCTACAGAAATCATGAAGTCGCAGCAGAGTCCACTTTTCCATTGTCAAAGCAAAGGATAACTAACACGCTTACCAACAGTCTGGTTTTTCTAGCCACGCACATGTACGCCCAAACTATCCAAATGCAAACCAAAATGACTATCCTAGGATTAAATGCATTTAAGTAATATATAATATGCAGTTACTATGGGCAAGCTTCAATTTACACTGGAAAAAATGGACCCTATCGGGTCCATTTCCTCATGAAGTATGCATTTTCCACCAAAATATTTCAACGGTTTTAGATACTACTTACTAAACGGAATCCATACCGCATCACCAAATCATAATTTGAGGGGGGACACTATTCTAGGATTAAGCCTAATGTTTATATCCAGTTTCCTAAACTTAGTACCTCTTTTGGAAGAATAGCCAGTGGATCCATATTCTTATTATTATTATTATTATTCAATATCAAGGTGGTCAGCTCAACTATCAGCAGTTAGTTAGTTGTGACAAAACAAACAATTTAAACAAGATATCAAATTTAATTAACTGTTGCGTAATTAATAAAATCCATTGAGAGAGGAGGGGCCGGAAGCAGGAGAGTCGTCGTCTCGTCGAGGTGCTAATTTCCCCAAAAGAGAAGTTGAAATGAAAGTGCAATGTTTACACCTAGCTGCGGTTTTATGCGATGCAGGCTGAAGCTGGCCTTATATCTACCACGGAGTGGTCTCCAGCCAACTCAACACTCAATGCCACTCCACTTGTTGTTGCAAAAATAATGCAACACGCTAAGCAAAAAAAAGCAACAAAGGTGAGCTGGATGGATGGAAGTCTCACATCGCATCGCATCTCATCGCTCGGTCCGTCTCTAAAATCCTCCTAATAACCTAACCAAAAAAACCCCTTTGTTAATTAATTACACAAATGCCGTTAATTATTTCATATATGCCATTTGTTAAAATCATTATTCGATAGCATTCTCTCTCACAATTATAATCTGCATAGCAACTACTTTTTTTTTTGCTGATAATGTGCACCAAGAGAAGAGAAGTACCTGTGTGTATGAATGATATAATAAGAGGTTGACGACAATTTGTTCTGGGTATATATACTTTATTGCTGAGTTGACCTTTGACCATAGGCGTAACTCATCAAGTCATCCAGTTTTTCCATTGCTCCTATTTGTGCTCGCTCAGAACCGAGAGGTCAGAATGCAATAAATGCTATTTGTTGTCGAGGTAATAATATGCTGCATGACTAAGTTGACCTTTGACCGTAGGCGTAAGTCAAGTCATCCATTTCGTCTGCTCAGCTAATATGTACGCATAACCGAAGTCAGAATGATAAAAACACAATTTGTTGCCGAGATATGCTGTTTAAAATGTTTTATGTTGACCTTCGAAGCACTTCCTATAGCTCCAGTATGCTCATTTTCGAACTCCTAGAAGGTATTGAGGCTATGCCTAATAAATAGAATTTATAAAAAATACCACATCGTCTGAGAATATATAAGTAACTCATCGTCAAACCCCAATTTACGAAACTGTATCAAAATAAAGTGTAATGCATTCAGAAGGAATTTAACAGCCAACAAGAATTCGAACTACTGATATTTGTACATCTACTAATGTCCCGAAGTCTTATACTTTCAACCAAACCAAAAATAAAATTCCATGTAAAGTGAAGGAAAACAAAAATGTAAGAAAAAACAGGAAAAGAGAAGGAAAGGTGAAGCCCTGCTGGAAAATATATACTTAGCTACGTGGTACTATAAAAATGTAATTCGAAAGGACCTTTTGGCCTTTTCCAAAAGTATTAAATTCGCTTCATTTCGAACGGCTTTCCAAAATTGAATGCCGAGTCGATTTGCGACACGCTCACGACTTGCATGCGATAGTATAGGATAACTGAAAAGGAAATATCATCTAGCCCCTAATTGCTTATTCTCCTGTCATGTTAAAATGTTTTCAATTACATTATTATTAGGTATTCAAAATCGTTGGATCGCGAATTATGTGATGTGATATAATTAACAGAGTCAGAGTTTTATCATTTTTATTATATTGCTCCTTTGTCTTTATTTCTATAAAATGTTACTACTGTATTATTATAACTCGGAAAACAAACAAAAACTTTTATGTACCATCCATCATCATCCATTACTTCTGTACTCGTCGGGCCCATCCATTGGGTAAATTGGCTGTGTATTTTGTACATTTTTGCTCTAAAACTTCACACACTGTATTCCACATCAGCCTAAACTCATTTGACTATTAATACATTTTCCAATAATTAAAACATTTATATATAACAAATTGTTAGACTCCAAGTTGAAGTAACCTAGTTAGTGTAATAAATAAAGCTTAAGTTAAGGTAACTCTGACTGACATTTTCTTAAGTATTTTTCGATCAGTTCGTTTAAAGTCTTGAGATTACAAGGTTAAGTTTGCAATACAAAGTACACATTATGATTGTACAGCTGCGGAAGATGTAAAACTACTATGACCTACTTGAAATGAACCTTATTACAATATAGCATTATAGGTAGAAACATTTGGCAGGATTATTGTCCAAAAGCACGATTGAAAAAGTTGAAAAATAAACTTATTAAAATTCATCATGCTTTACTAGGGCTTCCCCAAAATCAGTGGCTTGAGAGCCTACAAAAACATCGTATTTTTCCAGCACTTCCTCTTTACTCAGCTTTCCATCAGCATCAGCATCTGAAGTGTGAATCAAATGATTGGATTCAGCGTCCGCATGATCGTATTCATCCGGCATAATCCATTGCTTTACCTATGTAAAATAAAAAATAACAATATTTGTATTATGAAAAAAAAATATAAAAAAATCTATAGACTACACAATTGTTGTAATTTAATTAGAAAATGTTATCCCCAACCTCGTCATGATCCAGCACTCCATCACCGTTTTTGTCCCGGAAGGTCCTAAATGAGTCCCTTTCACTTTCCACCCAACTGGGTTCCTCGTCACCTGGATCCCCACGGTACAAGTCACCTACGAGAAGAAATATAAAAAAACCTCATATCTACTAGCATTTTGTTACGGTTACATTGATAATGTGACATTCCGAATTTAACGGTATTGCGAGACCTACTTATATATTCAGCAATGGATATTTTCCCATCTCCGTCCTTGTCAATGTCCTCAATGGTTTCCATTACCACCACGTCCTGCATATGGGTTGAATCCTCGGGATGAATAAAATTCAAAAACTCTTCCTCAACGAGAGCGTCGTCGCTGTCTGTATCAGCCATTTTCCACCTTCTACGATCCCGTTCCATCATTTTGACATACACTTGTCTCTCGCTTGAACCCTCCGGCTCGCTCTCCAAAAAGTCATAGTTTGACTTTTTGTACTCTGTCCAGTATATTTTTGGTCTCCCTGTAGGGTTCTGAACACGCCATTGATGTTGAGCATCTTGGATAAAGTATCGCTTTTGCGTCCACTCGATCCACTTCCTCAGTTCGCTTTTGTCTACTAGGCCATCTTTATCCGAGTCGATTTTGTCAAATATCAACCTAGTTAGTCAAATGGTGTAATATAGACTTTGTCCACAAGTCAGTGTTCAGTTAGTATACATGAAGCATCTTGTTACAGCTAATGTATGGCTACTACTCTACAGTCCCCCTTCATGCGACCAATGTGTCGCTTAACGAGTAATACACCAATAATAATAATAATAATGAATGAAGATATCAATGGATGATATGTTCAAGCATATTAAGACCACTGCACTATCAAGAAGACCAGTTTGTTTCCCCAAAATGCTCGTATTTTCATGTAGTTATTCATAGTTGTGTTTTAAGAACTCACCCCAAACGACGTCTGGATTCTTCTGGAGAAAGGTCGTCGAACTGCTTGGCTTCTTCTCCAAGAAATGCTTCATGATCATACTTGGGATTATGCTGACCATCCTTAAAATGTTCCTGATCACTTAGGCTCTACATAATAATAAAAAAAATCCCACAAAAAGTACACATCAACAGAGAGGAATATCATCAACCCAACTTCATGAGATGCAAAGGGTTAAATGTAATTTTTGCCCACAAAACTTAATCAACAATTAAACTTTTTTTTTTCACTTTTTTTTAGCTCCTTCCTTACCTTGTCAATAATTCGCTTATTGTCCCCGTAAGTTTTCGGAAGGGTAAATGCGGTACATAGCGTAGCCACAATTGCCAACGTCATCAAACTCTGAGCCATTTTCGGTGAACTCCACAGAATCATTAATTATTGAAAACCAGAAAAAAACTCTCTCTAAAACACGCTAAACAACTAAACGTCGGACGCTTAATTTAATGGCAGCCAGTAATGACAAACTTTTCTCTCCACTTTTATCAGACCTACAAAATATTATAGTTCAATTACTGCAATGGAAACTGTCTATGTCATCATCATGGTGCTTGCTTATTCCAAGCTCTCAGCTGTCAGCAAAACAACAGCAATAACAAACAAACCTTCATACACATACCCAGCAGGAAACCCACGAAACTATCAAATTATTGTCGCCT